>JASAMX010015541.1:0-10118 GCA_030248175.1 Microlaimidae sp. YZB2_3
GCTAAAAACGGTTTGGCATTTGTTTATTCAATTTTCTTCCCGAAAAACAAATTTTATTTATACCTTTATGCCGTATATTTAGCTTTTATTTATACCTTTATTGTTTAATTTAAAATATTAAAAATTGTATTTTTTTTAATTTAAATCTGTTTATTTTGATAAATAAACCAAAACGTACGCAAAATACACGATATAATTTTATAAAATACAAGCCATATGTGTAGCAAACGTTTTTTTTAGCTCGGTACCCTTCATTCCAATACGTTTGAGCCTAGTACCCTCCTGTTTAAGAATCTTTAAGTGACAAATCTTACGTGTTTTGCCAAGTTTACTGCCAAACTTTTCAGCAATACCTTACCATCACACTGTGTAAAGTATTTTACAAAATAAAAAAACCATACAAACAAATAAAACCAACGAGTGTGCTAAGGTTACTTATTGTAAAGTTATTCTGGATCTTTTATAATTCTAAAAAATGCAGTATTTGATACTAAATGTGATTTTTTTTTGTCGTATTATTACTGTGGGTCTGTGGTGCGTGTGGCAATTAGACGTGCGAAATGAAACGTTGAAAACTATTTACGATAAAAAGTTAAAATCTTATTAATCTATAAAGTATATAAAACTAATTTATATAATGCAAATTAAACTAATCGACACATATAAGCTATCAATTAACATTTAAATACTTAAATGTTGTAGGCATTCACGGGTATTGTTCCGTGTGTATTTAAAACGAGTGTATTTTTTATTCTCTATATGATTTATTGCTTTCGTTTTTGGAAATTTCCTATAGGCAATGTATAGTTGGGGCTGAATTTGTGGTTTCCTGATTGTCTGTACTGTAACAGTCAATAATAGCTTAGTTTTATCAAAAATATATAACAAAGAACAAGATAAAATTTAACAAGAAAAATATATAACTGCATTTTTTTGACAAATGACATTACGGGAGATTTTTTTTATATAACATTTTTTTAAAAAAAATTCTGTTTCAGGTTAAAACCGCCTTAAAAATCATTTGAAATCAGAACGTCTACCTTTCCTTGTAGACGACACTTTTTAAAAAAATTCCTTTGGTTTCTTAGATAAACTCTGGATTCTGGTGAAATCCGTCTAATACGGTTCTCTCTCTTGGACATTTCCCTTAACCTTCACGTTTGCATACTAAAAGCTTAGAATTCTGACTCTTTTTTATTCGTTTATAAACTTTATAGGTCAGTGTCAGAGTCACGTTGATTTTATGCTGGTTTTGTTGTTGTTATAACCAGTTCAAAGTTTTTAGGAATGTTGCTACATCTGTTGGTCGTTCCCAGAGATCTAAGGTTGAAAGAGCTGTAGGATGTTGCGGCCAGTTGAAGATGCGGAGGACATCGTGAGGTTCTTAATTACAGTCTGCGCATAAATTTTTCATTTTGCTATTGATTTTATTTTGGTACGAAAAGAGTTTGTGACAGTAGCCGGAGCGAAGTTGGGTCAGGGTAGACCTGGCTGATCTGGATAGTTGTAGTTCAGAGTGGTGGATTTCCTGTGGGCAGGTTCTTAGAATAGAGTTTGGCTGGAGTTGTTTGATTGTTTCATTTGTAAAGTAGGTGTAAATATTGTTGTTGATTTGCTTTCCTGTTAGACCAGGGTGATAGAAGCTGTCGGCAATTGGGCTGTATTTTAACTGTTGGGTGTGTTTCATTGTTCTTGGTCTTTTATGTTGATTGTTAGTCTCTATGTCGTGGTACAGATGGGTTGTACCACAAGCAGTGCAGCTGCGTTGTTTGTGCGAGACACACTAGACATAGTTTATCGCGTACAGAGAGTTCGAAACTACGCGAAAATCAGTCACAATTGATAGAAACGGCAGGTCAATAAAATGTGTCAAAGATACGTGTATTTTGTACCCATATTGATTAGTTGTCCCGTAGAAATAACGATACGAAAAAATACAGCAACTAACTAAACATACATATACAAACATGTAAGTACGCATGGGAGTACGTATACAAATTCGGATGAAAATTGTATTTGAAACCAACTTTCGGTGCAATTCAAATTTTTTTTAACATTCGATATGCAATTTTGTTAGGTTTGCCTTTGTAAAATCAGGTTTTATTAATAATATTGGTTAAAATAACACTTAATTGCAAAAATGAAAATCTGTAAAAAATCAGAACCAAATTGGAAAACCAGAGCACATTTTGTGACGAACGGTAGCAAAATACGTTTATTTTAATAAGACCTTAATTAGATATTATAACCGTATTTCTTCTAAAGGCTGGTTCATACTTATGACAAAACGTCCTTTGGACAAAGTCCAAAGGACAATTTAAGAAAAGCCAAAAGGTCTTTTGGACAAGCAAAAACGTCCTTTGTACTTTTTCCTTTGGACGAAGTATGAATGCCACTTAAAATTTGTCCTTTGGACAAAGTTCAAAGGACAAAGTCCAAAGAGAAAAGTCCAAAGGACAAAAAAGTATGAACACGTTGTCCTTTGGATTTTGTCCAAAGGACAAAGTCCAAAGCACGTTTTGACGATGTATTTGTCCTTTGGACTTTGTCCAAAGGACGGTTTGTCATAAGTATGAACCAACTTTAATAGTAGCTTAGGCTACTATTTTTTCAATGGATGTAAAAGGGTATAGGCTATTATTAGAGGTAGGCTCTTTTTAGAAGCTATTAGGTAGGCTACTTTTACTATTTTTTAACAAAAAAAACGGTAGGCAGGTATGGTGTTTGAGGAAAGTATATTGTTTGCCAACAAAATAACTAAAAACCTCCAAAAAATCTTATTTTTATCAAATGACAATGAAGCGAACCGTGCTGGTCACTATCGACATTCGTCGTTACGATAAAATGAGCCACTGCCATTATTATTATTATTATTATTATTATTATTATTAATGATAAGATAACAAAATTAATATTATACTAAGCATAGTCTATGCATAGTTTAATTCTACTGTTTTCATCATTTCATTATTTCTTTTCTTTTTTTTCCTCTTTTTCTTTTTTTTCATCAACAACATCAATTCTGCGACTTAATTGTCGCCATTATGAAATACAATTCTAACAAGATATCATAGAACATAGCCATCTGATATGGCTTTAAAGGCTCAAAAAGAGCTCTTATTTAAGTCAGTTAACTTTTCTTGAATGCATCCAAAGAATCGACACGACTTTTCTTATTATAAAATACACGTGACTGTGACTTATTCTGTAGTTAATAATGTTCTGCTTTAAAATTAAAATGAGTCACAGTTATTTTGTACGAACTGTGGCTAATTTTGCCATAGTAATGACACATTGTTTCAATAGCCATCATTTCGCTTTTTATGTAACCGATTCTTTCACAACAAATTTCAAAAATTGAAATAATGCGTGCGACGTGCGTAACAAACGTCCTAAAAATTGTTTGAATTCTTTTAATATAGTAGCTTAGGATTTTTTTTCAATGGGGCCAAAAAGGTTGCATCTATTAGAGGTAGGCCACTATTAGAGGCTGGGCTACTATTAGAAATAATATGGTAATTAGGGCTGTAATATTTGAATAATATTTTAAGGCCCGTTCACACTTGCGCACAATGCACAATGCACAATGCATAATAGGACCCTTTTACACTTACGAACAGGGCACAATGCACAATGCATAATAGGACCCGTTCACACTTGTGCACAATGCACAATGCATAATAGCACCCGTTCACACTTACACACAATGCACGATGCACAATGCACAATGTATATTAGGACCCGTTCACACTTACACACAATGCTCAATGCACAATGCACAATGCATAATAGGACCCGTTCACATTTACGCACAATGGACAATGCATAATAGGACCCGTTCACACTTACGCACAATGCACAATGTATAATAGGACCCGTTTACACTTACACAAAATGCACAATGCGCGATGCACAATGCATAATAGGACCCGTTCACACTTGCGCACAATGCACAATGTATAAAAAGGACCCTTTCACACTTACACACAATGCACAATGCACAATGTATTATTTGACTTGGAGCGGCGTTCTCATTGTTAAAAAAAATATTGTAAAAGACGATTAAAAATGGTCGGTTTTCTTAATAAAAGAAAAAAACTAGCATTGATAGCGTTGCTGTATCGTCGTAAGCGACAAAAAGCGCAAAATAGACGATAGTGGATACGCCCTATAAATGAACAGTGCGAAATTAAAGGCGAATACCACAGTTTAATTCAGGAAATGCGATTAAATGATTCCGAATATTTCTTCAATTATTTTTGTATGAGTCCTAAAAGATTCGATCACCTCTTATTAATAGTGTGGCCAATGATTAGCAAACCAGTATCGTGATTTATCAGTTTAGGGTACTTGATTTAATTTCGGCCAGGCCTTAATTTCGGCCACCAATTTAGGGTGTTAAAAAATTGGCTTATTTTTAGAACACAAAAGAACTAGCACAAAAGTAACTGGATTAATGTGGAATAAAGTGTTTTTGCAAAAGTGTTTTATTTTTGTTATTCTGCATTATCAACATTTTCATACGAAAAGTGAATTATTTGTGATTTTCTTAATTTTTGCTTTGTGTTTAAACTGCATCAAATTTAGAACGAAGCAGAATATAACCTTAAAATATCTTCTATTTAAGGCTCAACGTTGTTAATTTTCATATTTTGATATTTTCTTCAAAATCACTTTGCAACACGTTTAACTAACTGCGCATTTTAAGATTCCGTTAATTTCGGCCACCTTAAAAGTTAGGTGAAAGAACCTGCCGTTTTTTACTGTTTTTAAATATCATCGTACTACCGTATTCATAAAGTTTTTTTTGCTCGTTTGACTTTTTTTGACATTTTTTAAGCCAAAAATAAAAATTCAACAAAAATATAGGTTATTAAAACTTGTTTTTTTAAGGTTTTGACATAATTATTTAAAGTCTTGCTAATAACTATTAAAGTTTGAAAACGGAAAAAATTCAGTTATATGTACCAAGAACAATACCTAAGGATAAACTTGCAACCTTTAAAAATTTTTATTGTTCAGTTTGGCAATAGTTATAGCCAGTTTTTCTAGGTGGCCGAAGTTAATGGCTCGCGCCTTAATTTCGGCCACTATAAAAACAAAACTTTAAACCTCCACTGATCTTTAAGTGTAACAGAAATTTTAAAATTTTGCACTGGAATAACAAAAATAGCTATCGTTTGATTTTT
Source organism: Microlaimidae sp. YZB2_3 (assembly GCA_030248175.1). Classification (NCBI taxonomy): domain Eukaryota; kingdom Metazoa; phylum Nematoda; class Chromadorea; order Desmodorida; family Microlaimidae; species Microlaimidae sp. YZB2_3. The sequence continues at coordinate 5,190 of JASAMX010015541.1, forward strand.
AGACCAAATTTTGGGTCGATTGGAAAAACCAGAAAAAACTTATCCAAAAAAAATAAAAAAAGGTGGCTGAAATTAAGTCAGTTACCCTAATACATAAAATATTATTGAAATCGTGCTGCAAATTTTATACTGCACAATATACTTTATTCAAACACGAAAACAAAAAAGAAAAACTTAACACATAAACAAGAATTTTCAAGAATGTTCAAAAATAGTTACAACACTTTTAGTTAACTAACCGCTCTTTTTCTTGAAACACAAGTTTAACAATAAAAAACTGTTGTTAGCCGAAAATCGTTATTTAATATTTAATCGTTATTTAATATAGCCTGTTTGAAAACATCCATGATGTGTTAGTTTGTGTAACAATAGACCGCCCAACGTACGTACTTTGCGTAAAAAAATTCAATATTCACGCGCTGAACGATGCGAACTTGCACAATTTGCGAACTTGGAACACCGTTCCAAGTTCAATACTGCATTGTGCAATGTGCATTGTGCATTTTGCAGAAGTATGTACAGCTATTTTCGGGCCGTTAGTGCATTGTGCATTGTGCGTAAGTGTGAACGGCACTCATCAATGCGAATTTGCAGCCAAAACTATTGTTAAATACATTAAATAAAAAACTAACATTTATAACATTGTTTCATATCCAAAGTAACAAAAACAAGTCATATTAAACGATGTTGGAATTAATAATCCTCAATATTAGACAGGAAAGCTAAAAATGCCAAAATATAGAGCCAAAATCTTTTTTTTTCATTTATTTGCATAGAATTGTGTTTTATATTTTGTTAAAAGCAAAAATTGTTTTAAATTGTATTTATAATGAAATGTACACCTCAGAATTTTTTTAGCTTTAAAATGTCATATATGTAGTATTCGTGATCACGCCATATATGGTTTGCTCCGTGGGATAGGTTTTCAGAGGAGCAGCAGCAAAACAGGGCTTTAAAATGAAGTTGGGAATATGGCTAAAAGAATGCCGCGCGGGCAGGTTATTAGAAAGGCGGGGGCACGTTATAATACATAAATGCGGGCGTCCCTTTATGCGCGCGGTGTCCTTTGATGCGCAGGGGATTCCTTCCGTTTAAAACAATGGATTTTGACCAGGGTGTAAAGTCGTTTGTTCAAGAATATTTATAATTTAATTTGTTTTTTAAGCAGAAGAGTTCTTAACGTATACGTACTTTGCAGAAAAAATACGCACAATTTTTCAAAGCGCCTTGATACTCCCACAAAACTTGGATAATACATTGTGCAATGTGCGTAAGTTTGAACTTCTATTTTCGAAGTTTTAAGGCATTGTGTTTTGTGCATCGTGCATTATGCACAACTGTAAACGGACCTTAGAGTCACATATTTTTTCTCCATACACTGCATGTGTGTGATTTTTTGAGTCTTATTTATGTTCTTTTTATCTATTAAGTTTTTTTATTATTATTAAACTACAAATAACTTAGTCAACGTATTCAAGTTTAAAATATACAATAATTTACAAATTGAACTATCATTGATTACTGCTAAATTACTGCTAGATTACAAATAAAACGTTATATACATGGTGACAAATAACATTTTAGAGCTGTATCTCGGATAAAAACGCATATTTTTGAACGAGTTCTGTATAAGTTTTCGTACCAGAAATACCACATTATAATTATTACATATACTTAAAATTTTGCAAAGTAAATAACATGCAACTGTTTCACACTTTCGCACAATGTATAATGCTTTGAATTTATTATATATAGTACATATTGCGATTTGTACAAAAAGTGGTACGCGTTGGCAATACTGGCAACCTAACCTGCAATTTCAAGCTTATTAAGCGTGAAACATGTTATCAGTTTTTCTTTTTGCATTTTTCGGATTATTTTTTTGATTTTCTAAAAGTTTAACTTTTTTATAGTTTACAGAAAAATATTGACAAAAAAATTAATGTTTAATAAAATCAGCACAAAAATAGGGCGAAGCTTCAAAGCTCCGGAGGTTGCTTTAAATTTCTAAAAGCGAAGCTCCGTTCCGAAACTCGAAGCCCCAGCTCTGAGAAACGTTACTAGTACAGAGACTCGTGTCTACATGGGGTTCTGCATGCCCGTTTCAGAACTGGCTATCATATCAACGTCCGACGAGTTGTCGTCTTGACTGCCGCATTCTTGCCCGCTGATATCCGCTCTAAAAACTATTGCTATTAACTTTTTTACCCTTTATCTTTTTTACGCATAAGCTATATGCATATTGTCATATGGAAGGCCCTGCGGAAACTAAAGGTACAGTTTATTTCTAATGATTTTTTATAAATACAAAGCTACAATTGTGCCTAATAACTCGTTTTGTTGAATACGTTTTGAATAAATGTGGCCCAAGAAACATCTATAAAAATAGCATGCTTTCTAAAGTTTTCAATTGTAAAAATTTGTCAGATTTTGTCAGAAAATGTCAGATTTTTAATGAAATTTATGGATTTAGTAAATACATGATCGTTCATGTGTTTACTAAACCCGTGATCGTTCTAAAATAGTGAAAACATGATCGTTCTAAAATATGCATGGATGCATGGATGCATGGATGGAGCTTTTAATGGATTTTTTACGATAAAAGCTTTGATAAAGAAGAACTTTGCTTTGAAACGTTGACATAAAGATCTTGTTCGTTACCTAAGCTTAAAATATATTTATTCGGGTTAAATATCGTAAAAATATATATTTTAAAGCGTACCTCAGGCACAAATCTCGTTGTAGATCTTTGCTCAGACGCCGAGTTGAGCCAGACAAATGTCGTATGATTTTAGGATTGTAACATTTTGGATCTGAAACCTAAAATTTATTCCATATAAGTTAATTTATTAATTTATTTTAATTTACCTTTTTTATATTCCGACTTGACTATTTCTTGCATACCATATCATTAAATCTCACCCTAGCGAGACTGAGGTCTGGAAAGTCCGTTTGTAACTGTTGTATCCCCTTAATTTTTTTATTGGATCATGCAAAAAAACTGGACTAGCCAATACTGAAAATTTAACATCAACCCAAACGTCAAATCAGCTGCGCGCAAACCATGCCCATTAAAATTAAACGACAAATTAAACGACAATGTATGCAAATTATCATTACGTGAGAATACACGAATTAGAGTTCACTTATGTGTTCGCGAATTGTTTTTTTTAAATATGACATCTTACCTAGTTAATACCTCTTGTTTTTTTCAACTCATATTGTAATTCATCATGGCTTAATCTTATTGGTATAAACAATTACTTGTAGTATTTCAGCAGTGTTCGTTTTGTCATTGACTCATTGGTATGATTGTCTTATTTTGTAGTTGTTCATGAATTATAATAAAATATAATAAATCTTTGAACATAGACAGTATAATATAGACAGGTTTTTACCCACTTACGTTAAACTAATTTGAGCTAATCATCCACTGCAACATGCCGAGAGAAACAAAGGATGATCAAATTGCCAGACTGGAAGCAGAGAATGCGGACCTACAGCAGAAGTTGGCAAATTTGTAGAAAAGGTTCGCCAGGATGGAGGACGAACTAGTTAAAAAGCTTAAAAAGCTAAAAAGCTTAAAAAGCTTAAAAAGCTCCTAGTGTCAATACTGAGTTGGTGGCTTAGTCTGTGAAAGAGTATTGTAACGTCTACTCCCAATGATTAACAGTTATTTTAAGCGCATGGAGGTGCGAAGAGAACATGAGACAATGCTGGTCATATCTGGCCTTCCGGAGACTGATTCCTATGAAAGGGAAAGAGAAAACGTGGTCGAGTTATTAAAGACTCTGGATAGTGGCGATTTGTGAGAGGTAACTCAGCAGGATCCAATTGAGTTTTCTCATACTGGAAAAGCTGGTGACCGGCCCAGGCTCCTGAAAATAAGAGTTATTAACAAGTACATCAGAAATAGAGTTGTAGATTCAGGAGGACGACTAAAAGTGAATTTTGGTTTGAGGCATGGTGTGAAGGCAAATTAATAAGTGCAGAATCTTTATTACCAACGTTTCGATCTTTAACAGATCATCGTCAGGGTCTAAATTAGTAACATTTGTAAAAACAATGAAATAATTACAAAAAACGCGCAGTATTAAAAACAAATTAAAATGTGTAAAATACAATAGGTTCAAAGCTACAAAAACAAATTAAACTAAATAAATAAAAATTAAATAGGTTATAAAGCGTATTTTTCAAGTAAACGCATATAAACTGAAGGAACAAGCTTAGACATTTCAACTGAATGCGCGTTTAATAAATTAGGATTATTTTTGTTAGCTAAAATATAACAAGCCTCTTTAAAACATAACTTATTAAAATTGTCCTCGAAGAAGAATTTTACAAAAAAAGAAATTTAAAAAAAACTAAAACTGTGATTAGTATTTTAGCATGTAACGAAACACCTGAGTGAGAAGATGAGTTAACTGAGCTATTTACAGCACGTTTATGTTCTAAAAAACGAGAAATAAAACTACGTCGGCTCCGGCCCACGTAAAACAGTCACAAACATCACAATTTAAAAGATATACTACATTATTACTGGCCAAATTCTCAGATAGGGAGCGCGACTCATTTTGGTAAAACAAAAGCGAACGGATAGAGTTAGAGGAAGAATAAAACGTTTGAAAACCCGCGTTTTTAAGAATGCAAAGTGTAAGACGTTTTACCAAAAAACGGGAGAATAATAGAAGGTGAAGCGTTTTTAGGAAAAGGAGGTGGGGCACAGCCCGATTTAAAACGCGATATATCGAAGAATTTGGCTACAAGCTCTCTGGAATACCCATGTTTATTTACAAATATGTCAAACAAAAAATCAAACTCATCTTTAAGAGAAATAAAATTAGTGCAGTATCGAAGCGCTCGTAATTTTAGAGTGTTAAAAGTACCAGATACATATTGAGCAATATGTAACTGAACGAAAACCACATA
>JASAMX010015545.1:0-41606 GCA_030248175.1 Microlaimidae sp. YZB2_3
GCCAGAGCAATACGTCATATTTTGTTATTGTACTTCGTTCAGTTACGTATTGCTGTTGATCCGCATAGTGTCTCAGAGTATGTTTTAATATTTCGTGACTCAGAGTATGTTTTAATATTTCGTGTTTTAATATAAAAAAACCTGTCGTTAAGAATCAAATCGGAAATTCAACTGTACTAAAAGATCTACAAAAACTGTTATGACGTGGTATTAAGTAGAAAACAGAACTTTCCTTTACTTTTTAAATTTTTTCCTACAAAATATTTTGATCTTTTGTGGTTTCCGCTTTTACCAATGCAATATCATACAAATAGTTCTCAAGAAATTCTTCCAGCACATTCGATTACCATTATGCTCCTAAACAAAAATTACAGACGAAAACATCAACATACCAACAAACCATATTGTGTCTGCAATTTTTAAAATCATATTGATTTATTAATAAATTTTTGAATTCAAAAATTTTAGATTTTACTGTCGTTGCGATCCTAGTTTTACGGGTACGCATTGTGAAACTCAAATTCATCCCTGTCAATCAAATCCATGTCAAGAAGGTACATGCCTTGAAACTGTAGGGAGTTTCAGATGTGTCTGCTTTGAAGGGTATAAAGGTAATATTTTTACCCACACAACAATTTTTTGTTTTGTGTTCATTTATATATTTTTGCTATACTATATTGCTAATGCTATACTAATTGCTATACTATATTGCTATACTATACTATATTGCTAATGTTTTTAACGCTTAAACACAGGAATAGAAAAAATAATTTAAAATACTACATGGCAGGTCCCTTTGCATCTATTTTTTTATAAATCTTCATTTTTTCTGTTTTGTTTTTTTATTTAGTTGGTTTTAACTGGGTTAGATCTAATAATGTAATCTTACATAATTTTTATTATTGTAAATTTAGGGGCCTATTTCATAAAAATTGCTTGTAATTAATTTACAGCTGTAAATTAATAAACGCATAGTTTGCTTTTGTATTTTTATGTAGAAAGCATATTAATAAAATTGCGTTCAGAATTTAAAAAATTTCAATTTTATAAATTCCGTAAATTCTACAGTTACGTATGTATTTTTTAATTAATAGAATAAGAAGAAATAGAATGCGTTTATTAATTTACAATTACAAAGATCTTTATGAAATAGGCCCCAGAAAAAAATTTCCAATATAATTTAAACAAAAAACACAGAAAATTATGAATAAAAATTTTCCGACACTCTAAATGGTACACACCTTAAAATTTACTTACCGAATTCAAAATAACCACCGATTAGCACTCATTAATTCTTTTTTAAAAACCAAAAACAACCAACTGAATTTAGAGAGATACAAAAACTACAAGAAATACAGTTGAATAAATATTGTTTTTCTGTTTTTGTTCCAGGTAATATTTTGTTACAAAAGTAATCTTTAGTTGTGTATGGCTGAACAAAATACGTGCACTATTTATTTCAAAAAATACGCATATCCAAAACTTATATGATATAATACCATCTTAAAAAAGGTTTACCCTCCCTTATTTCACTGGTACTTAGCATACTAACTCCAAAGTCGTGATGAATAACATGTCTGTGCGTGCGGGATATCTAATTTTAAACAGTACAAACAAGCTAGTTATAGGAGAAAAAACACGAAAAACCAGAGGAAGGGTCTTTTGTAATTGTAAATCAAATTTGTTCATGTAAAACATCCTCAAACTTAGTTAAGGTACGGGGTCTTTAGAACCACAAGAAGGAGCCATCGGAAATTTTTAGGAACTTGGTGCCATGAGCAATGGGAACTTGGAGCCTTTCAGAAAAAAATTGGTTTGGGCTTAAATTTAGGTTTCGCTTAGGCTTAGGTCCACGTTTTAGTGATTTTTTATTTTTGGCTCCAAGTTCCCAACTTACGGCTCCAAGTTCCCCATATACGGCTCCAAATTCCCTATTTTTGGCTCCAAGTTCCAGCTCCAAGTTCCCTGGGCTCCATCGACCCTAAATTTTAGTTACTCTTGCAAATCAAGTATCTAGTACATTGAGAAATTTTCTCACTATACAACAATAATTATTTATGTAGTGATCGTTTACCTACACACTAAATCGCCAATAAAATATGCGGCGCCCCAAGAATCTTTTGTTCTTTATTGATATTGACTCAAGATTGGCAAATTTATATACTAACCTTTAAACAGTTTGATTTGTACTTAGATGCGTGTGTGTGATTGGATTCCAGAAATTAGCTGTCTTTGAATAATTTATGAGCACATATTTTTTAAATTTTTTTAACAGCAGACAATTTTGTTTTAGGAGAGCTTTGTGAAAAAAGAGATTTGTTTACAGCAAACACTCTTCGACAAAGTTTTGTCAGAGATCCTTTTTGGCTGGGTTTGTTTATGGTTTTAGGGGTAAGTTTGCTATAAATGCTTTTTTTATTCTCCAATTTTAAGCGTATTCAAATTTTTCATTTAAAATAAAACAATATAAATATAAATAAAAATAAATAATGTTCGACTTATTTAAACCCGTTGCTAATTTTCAAAACTAAAAAAATTGTAATTTGAAACCCTGAATAGAAAATATATTCAGATTTAGGTGTATATTAGACATAAGCGTAGGTTTCAATGGTTTGGAACTGAAAACTCCAAGTTTTTTTTAGATTTAAAGTCCCACTTAGACTCAAGTATAAGACAGCATGACTTTATCTGCATAGTAAGAATAAATCTTAGGGTCAATGGAAACAGAGTGACACTAATTTTAACTCATATAAAAATACTTTAAAATTCTTTGGTGTAAAATAAAAATTTTAATTAAATAGGTAATGACAATAGTTGCAATTGTAAACTGTATGAAGAAACGCTCTTCAGAACCACTAGCGGGTTATTTTTGTACAGTATCCGAAAGTTCAGAATCAGAAGAAGAAACTGACATTGAAAAAGGTACTTTTTATTCTGTCAACATGATTACCTACATTTATGTAAGTAAAGAATCATTTGTCACTGAAGCCCATATTAATTGAGCCAGCAAAAAATTCAACTTGTATACTTGCAGCATATATTTTTATATGTTTGTATAAAATCAAAAATTGTTAGTTTTTTTAGAAAAAGCAGCCCAAGGGCATTTACCGACAATGATCACCGAAGATCCTGAATCAGGCGAAGTTTATTTCAATTTAAACCAAATTGGAATCGACTATAGTCAATACCAAAGCTTAAACTTAAAACCAGGCAAGGAACAATTTCGTTAATAACTGTTGTATAAAATAATTTTTAAAAAGGTACTTTTTTACAAAAATAATAACGTAAATATTAAAATTTTAATATTTTTATTACATTCGTGATATTTCTGATTACTAATTCCGACTTCAAAAACATGTTTGGCATATTGGATAACTTTTTTAGACGTTTCTTTTAAAATAAAACTTTCGGATTTGACCGAGGAGCAGCTTTGTTCTCTGGAGAGATATTTGGAGCAAATTTTGGAAATGTACGAAAAAGGTAACTTTTTTAAGGAGTCAGTTAACTAAATATAACATTTTTTATAATTTTTCCGTATAAAAATTTTCATCTGTTTTAAGCTTTGTTTAGGTATAGGTGTTAGCGATGTTTATTTTTGGCTCCAAGTTCCCTCGGCTCCATCGACCCTAAACCAGTTGACCAAGACTTCAATAAGACGAAATGAAAATTTATTATATTATACAAATAAAAATTTGCGTAATCCAAAAAAATTTCAACCGCACTCGATTTGCGTTGAAATACTGTATAGTTTTTTAAATGGATTGATCATATATTATGTAAGTAAATGTTTTTGAAAAATCAAAACCTTTAATGAATATTTATAATCAAGTCATAATTATAATTATTATAATATTCATAATTATAGCTGACAATTTTTTAAGTAATGATTTTAGTCGTTCTTTACAAATTTTTATTATTGTTTAATTTATACAGACACCAAAAGTGATGTTGAAGCAGAAAAAACTGAAAATCTGCTTGATCTAAACGACGTGTCTAATATGACGAATTCTCTACAAGGACAGGTAGTGTATACATGCGTGTGTGCGTGCGTTGTGGTGTGTACGCGGTGTGATACATGTTGTGTGGTTTGTGGTGTGTGTGGTGTGTTGTTTGTGTGGGGTTTCTGACATTAATAAGATTACTCATAAAGAAATTGAAAGGTTACACACGATTAAAACAGAAACCATAGCAAGCTTCAGAGTGATTGCTCTAATTTTTTAAAATGTTTTAATACATCTTTAGAACAAAGTATTTTTTATTAGTATTAACGTATTTTTCTGTAAGGTTATTTAAAAGTCTTAAAAAAAACTTTATCTCCACGGGAAAAATATTTGAGAGATAAAATATGTTCGTCAACCCACAATATTGAATAATTATTTTGTTGATAACTAATTTAATGATAGTCATTATCACTTTTTAGAATAGCCCGTATCACAATCGTCCATTATCGGGAGTATCCTCCCCTCGGGAATTTAGCGATACAGGAGAGTTCAATGGTTCAGAGTTTAGTTATAAACCAAACATTAGTGCAGGACTAAAGGTATGAGCCGACTTATATAAAACAAAGCTATAACAATAAATTTAAGCTAAAGTCAATTTTTTTGCCGGGATCTTAATCTAAATTGTAAAGGTTATTTGTATGTGTAAAGTTATTAAAAAAGATAATATCGTTGATAATATAGCAATAGTTTTATTTTCCGAAAAAAATTTTGTGCTTATAACTTTTTAAATATACGACTACCAAACCTACGGCTGCCGGAGAGTCAGTCAGACGGCTGCCATATACTTTCGCATATGTATTCGCTCCACTTGTTATATATTGTAAAAATAATTAAATTCTGATGTTTTTTGTTGTATATGAACGGTCATGTGATATTATTGTTTCGATAGTAAACTGATAATTTATTTTAAGGTTGTTATTTATTTTAAAATTTTTACCACCAAATGCCCCAATCTATTGTTTTCCCAAATATTAAGAGTAGGTGTTGTTTCAAGTCTAATTTATTTTAAAAAAATTTATTAGGAAAAAATTATTACCCAAGTGTTTCGTTTCTTTTTTCAAAGCAGTTTAATTTTCTAAGGTTTTTCCGTGATCGCCTATTCTCCGGTTACCACGGTGAAACTTTCACACCACTACGGTGAAATCTTCCTGTCTCAGTGATGGTTATGTTCGCCTTACCTCTATGGTCGTACCAAGGTGGTACGTAATAATCTATGCATGGATAAAATTTGCATAATTCCTATCGTATCAGCTTTAGCCATTTTAATTTGCTCGCTTACTGCGCAGTAGTGCATTTACTTCCTAATTATTTAGAGAGCATAAAATAGCAGAGTTCCGGAGTACAAAAAAATGCTCCGTATGTTCAAAAAACTCTACTTCAAAATTCCAGAGCTCGATTTTCCAGCGGACATCTCCAGTATAATCATTTAAAAATAATTTCAGAGTGGATTTTCAAAGATGAACAATGCATTTGATGGAATCACTGACTTAATTATAAAATCGGCGGTGATCGTGACTCCACAGGTGGTTTTATGCTAAAGACAATCTTACTTTTTCAGTTTTATCAAATGAGAATAATACGGCGCCCGGAAAAAATACATTCTGCAAAATATCTTCGGAAAGAATATCTTCTTAAAGACTTTTTTAAATTCTCAACTAAAGAAAACTTTTATTTCCTAAGCCTAAGGGAAACCTTAAAATCAAGCTAAAACGACATAAAAAAGTTTAAAAAAACCTTTAAAAGTTTTTAATAATACTAAATAATTTACTGCTGAAAGATGATATTTTTCCGGAAGATATTTTGCAGAAGGTGTTTTTTTCCGGACACCAATAATACAAACCCTACTTCACAAAACTCCTTTTCTCAATAACGAATTTTCCAATATCATTTGTTTGCTAGACCAACCCCCAGATGAATGTTATTGTGAAGGACGAATGTCATCGTGGACAAGTTATTATTATATACAAACATAAATCCAACATAAATTGAGATATTATTTTTTTACAGGATTAGTAAGTAGAGTTTCTTGTAATTTTGTTCAAACTCTTTTTCTAATTATAGAAGTTTTTTAAGGTATTTTATATTAAGAAAGTTTTACGGTTTTGAGCGTATTAAAATGCAGTTATAAAAATTAATATATACGGCGTCAAATTAAAATTTTACTGTATTGAGATACAATGTAAAACATAAAACCATCTCGAAGGAGCGACTATCTGCTGAAAAAGAAGAAGCCAGAAAAATTTCTTCTATAGCAGATTACTCCAGTCAACTAAGTGACAATGATCAGAGCCCCAACTTTAAAGATAAAAGTTTTAAACGAAGGTCTCTGAGAAAACAGTCTATTTCACTTAGTGGAAGGTTTGTTTAAGATTAAATAAGAATACCATTACTAATTACACATTAAATTGAATTTCAAACTCACGTTCAGAAAGATTTCAATATTGTGGAAATTTCATAGAATTTAAATATCTTAAGAATTTTTTAATAAGATATTTCTATTAAAAATACCGACCTGAAACCAAAAAAACTCTGCATCTTTTATAAGAAATATTTTTGTTAATTAATTGAAAAAACTATAAAACCATCCCCCTTCAAACTTTGCGCCAAAAATCTAAAAATCAATAAATTATTATGGCAATAAGTCCCGAGTCTTAAACGACAATTAAAAATACACCGCAGAAAAAATTCAAAATTTACTTGCGCGTTTTTCAAGCGAGGACGTGAAAATTAAAATTTAAATAAAATCCGCAAGAAACTTTTTTTTATTAAAGAGTAATAAATGCTGACACTTTGAAATTGGCTCTCAAAAGCACTTCTAACTTGACTTAACAATATTAATGCAATTTTAAGAACCAAACAATCATTTTAATGGTAGTTTAATCAAAACTCGATATTAGTTTGAGAATATATATTTAGAGTTATAATTTTATGTATTTTGTATTTGTGTTTTGTAGTTTTATTAATAATTAAGTGGAAAAACAAGATATCAAAAAATCAAAGAACGCCACTGTATTGCTCAAAAAATTTAAACAAAATAATGTTTTTGGAGTTTAAATTATTCCCATATTACACAAGTTATGTAGAAGTGTTTTTAGAGGTCAAAAATTAATTGCAAAAATTTTTTTGCAGTACTTGTTTTTTTTAATAAAATTTTTGTGACGGTTTTTTATACTTAATTTTCAGATATTCATTCAAAAAACGCGTATACTAAACGTAAATTGTAAAATTTTTAGATTTTTTTTTGAGGCGGCTAGGATTAACGTAGTACATAATTTATTAATTTTTGAATTTTTGTGGGCGAATTTTGGTAAAAGGGAGATGGATCTACAAACAAAATTTACGGCAATAAATTACAAAAGATAATACTATCAATAATAATACATAATAATTTTGTTATTATAAGATGATATTAGGTCTTGAAAATTGTGGTATTTTACGTCGCTCATAAATCATCTTTTAAAATCATGCGTGTTTCTGCTTTTTATTATATTACCACATGAAGTGCAATAATGCAAATATAAAAATTGATATTGCAAATTGGAAATTCTTAAAATAACTCAGCGAACAACAGCGCTGTTTTTTACTTATCTTTTACAATTTACTAAATTCAATTTAACAAAAAAATCGCTAAATTCTAATTATAACCACTATTATTGAATGAAACAGCTACTACTATTGAATGAAACTGCTTTTAAGTTAACCAATCATTTTTATTTAATTTTTATTTTCAATTGGATTAACTTACTTCAAACTAGTTAATGTATGTTATTTAAAATAATTTTAATTTGTTAATTTAGTAATGCAAGGGCAAAGCTGAGAAGCGCAGCGAGTCGAGTGAACAAAGTTATGAAACTCGCAAAAAAACCTGATAGTGAAACCTCAAACGAAACCAATCGCACTTCAACATATCACCACTCTTTTGCTTTGGATCCACCTACGCTTGATGAGGAAGATTTTGTGTAATTTTAAGAAGCTCATCTAAAAAGTGATATTTTCTGTTTTTATATTAATTTTTCAAATGTTTATATGGGCTCATTGGAAAGCGCAGCAAATTAAACAACTTTTGTGGAGCCACTTTTTTTATTTCTCGCTAGTCCTGATGAAATGATGAACAATGTTATTTCTTAATATTTAGATTTAGGGTCAATGGAGCCGAGGGAGCTTTGAGTTCGAATTTTGAGGCAAAATAAACTGTGAACCGTAAGTGGGGAATTCAGAATCCTAAGTTGGGAACTTGGAGCCGAAAGTAAAAGTCGCTAAAACCTATACCTAAGCCTAAGCTAAGACTTAACCTAAGTCCAAATGAAATTTTTGTTAAAGGCTTACAAGTTTCTACTGTTCACAGATTCAAGTTCTTTAAGTTTTTGACTACTTCAAATTCCCTATAGGTCTGAAAACCTCGTACATTATTTTTAAATATTTTTCGTTTGATTGGTGATCATATTTGATCCTCTGTTTTTTGTTTTTATTGATGAACCACTGAACAGCCCAACTGTTGTTTTTTTAGTGGTTATAAAAAAATTAAGCAAAATCGTAATCAAAAAATAAATTTAGAGAGAATTGGTAAAACAAGATTTTGTTATTGTTAACTTTTGCTTGTAAATAACATGTTCATTTTCGTAAACACGCTAAATATTTATATTTTGAACATTTAATTATAAAAAAATTTTAAAGAATTTTGTTCAACATTGATATTAGTTAGTTTCTTTAATAAAAATAATTATTTTTTCTTTCATAGAGCCTTGCAAAAATGCTCTGAAAAAAAAATAAAAAGGGCGATTTCACATCACGCATATGCTAACATAAAAAAGATAAAGATTATTTGTATGGGAATAGTAGTGCTAAATGATTTTGTTTTAATTAAACTCAAACGCCACCAGGAAGCGACATTACTTAAACACTGAATGTTGTTGGATTAATGCCAGCAGCTCACTTCGAATCCACTTATACGAATACTTAAAATGGTTAAAATAAAAATACCAATTTATATCTGAAAACATCATATTGTGCAGAAATATATTAAAAAATTATAAAAAAATTAGTTTCTGTCATAATATATGTTTTTACCTATGTTTCTATATTAATATATCCATAATAGATTAAAAATTAGAGTTTTTGTATAATATTTTGGCCCATTATTTGTAAATTATAAAATAAACTAACTTCGTTTGCTACTTTTAAATTAATAAGGGAAAAGGAAAGGTTATGTGATGTTACTTGTGATGTGATACTACTTAAACAAAATAAAAGTTTGACTGGTTTTCGGGGTTCCATGTTTGATAAATAAGTATATTAACGGGATTTAACTACAATGAATCAATTGTAAGCTAGCAACTAACAAAATCTTTATTCCGACGTTTCGAAGTATCAGCGTGCTTCTTTCTAATGGTTCTAAAACATAAGCAAATGTAACTATAACTAATAAAAATTGTATAAGTCAATAAAACAAATATAAAAAGAAGGCATAATAAGAAAAAATCAATATTAGGATAAAAACATATGGTAAATCTAACTGGAATTTTTGTCACGTAAAAAAGGGTAATTATGATAAAAGCGAATGCGGAAAAACTTCAAGACAACGTAAAACGAGTTCATAATTAGAAAAGTGTGGAAAAACAGTCATAATTTTCTTTATTTACTCATAAAACAAAAGAAATCGTCGTCTTCCGTTAGAATGTTTTAAAAGCTGAGAAAATCTTTTGGTGCGTGTTTTTTCGCTGCTAATTGAAACATTTGATGTATTTCAGACTTTCTGTATTAAGTGAGCGTGATTTTGAATTTAAATTTAAATTAAAGCTTTTTTTAAGTAATTCGTTTGAAAACCGTTGCTTTGTATGAGTTTTGGAGTTATTTATTATTTTAAAATTTAAAAAGTCAATATTATGGTTGGTTTCAGTAACGTGTTGGGTAAGTGCTGAACTTTCATTATTTTTGTGTTCTTTCAATCTGGAATTTATTTTTCTAACTGTTTGTCTAATATAAAACTTATCACAATCCGCGCATGAAATGCAATATACTATTCCTTTTGGTTCAGGTTGCGGGTTCTCGTGATGTTTGTTACTCATAAAAGTTTGATGGAGTGTGTTTGATTATTGTGAGACTGTTTTGATTTCGTATTTTCGAAGTAATGATTTAATTTTCGGTGTAATTGTGGAAATATGAGGTAGAGAAATGCGGCAGCGGACTGGTTTCGGTTTAGGGCCTATTATTGGTGGTTTTAGAGCGTGAAAAATAGTAATGCTGTTGTATCCATTTTTTTCAAATGTTTATTGTAAATATGTAAGTTCTTCATTGAGATCATTTAAAGTATTTCTTGCACGAGGCGCTAGGCATTTTGCGGTTGCTTTAAGCTGTTGTTTCGGTTGGTTGGATTTGGCGTCAATAAACCGGTTTGAGTGGGTTGGTTTCCGATATATTTTTAAAAATAGTGCTGTGGATGTGTTGTTTTCTGTTTTTTTCAATTTCTATGCCTAAAAATGGTATTTTGTTATTTTTTTCTAATTCTAACGTAAATTGGATATGTCCAGTGTTGTCTTCTTTATTAGCAATATCTAGAAGTTTTTTTAATTTCTCAGGGCGATCCGACTTGAATAATGAAAATATCGTCAATGTATCGGCTCCAAAGTAAAATTTCTAGATTTTTTGTTTTTTTTTTTCTAAAATTTTCTGTTCTAAATTTTCAAAAAATATGGAGGCTAAAAGAGGAGATAAAGGGCTTCCCATAGGTAGACCCCGTTTTTGAGTGAAAAAATTATTTTTATGTTGAAAATAGTTATATTTTACGCATATTGTAACCATTTCAATTATTTCTTTCATGGAGAGATTTGTGTTTGTTTACCAAAGACGCGAATAATTTTGTATGTTTGTGTAAAGTGAAACTATGTCAAACGAGGCCATTTTTATATTTTTTGGGAATTCTACGTTTTTTATTTCTTTAACGAGATCCGTTGTAATTTTTAAATGAGTTTCTAAGATTCCAAGTAAGGGTTGAGAATTTTGGCTAGATGTTTGCAGGATAATTTGTGACGGTATCAAATTGAGATAAGATTGGTCTGTATGGTGTTCCGATTTTGTATATTTTAGGTTTTCCGTATATATGTGGCTATGAAAGGCGATCGATTGAAGGAAGTATATTTAATTGTTCTTGTTCAGTTAAAACTGATTTTTTAAGTGTAGATTTGAGCGCTTTATGAATTTTGTTTTTGTATTTGTTTTTTTTCTTTCTTGTATTTATTATGTCTTCTATTTTCTGATTATAATCGTTGAAATCTATATCTACAGTTTTGTCACCTTTGTCGGCTTTAGTAACCCGAATTTCTTTCTTTTTAACTTTCTAATGTAGTTCGTTCATGGCTGTAGACATACCTGTAGACATACCTGTAGACGTACCTGTAGACATACCTTTAGACATACCTGTAGACATACCTGTAGACATACCTGTAGCCATATCTGTAGACAATGCTCTGGATAGCTTAAAAGAAAGACTTTAAAAATGTTCGCACCTTTGGGAAACAAACGCAAATCTCTCCATTAAAGAAATAATTGAAATGGTTACAATATGCGCAAAAGATAACTATTTTCAACATAAAGAGAATTTTTTTACTCAAAAACGGGGTCTACCTGTGGGGAGTCCTTTATTTCTTATTTTAGCCTGCATGTTTTTAGAAAATTTGGAACAGAAAATTTTAGAAAAAGCAAAAAAAAATAGAAATTTTACTTTGGCGCCGATACATTGACGATATTTTCATTATTCAAGTCGGATCACCCTCAGAAATTAAAGAACTTTTAGATACTGCAAATAAAAAAGACAACACTTGACGGATCCAATTTTCGTTAGAATTAAAACCAATCATCGGAAACCAACACACTCAAACCGGTTTATTCACGCCAAATCGAAGCAACCGAAACAACAGCTTAAAGCAACCGCAAAATGCCTAGCACATCGTGCAAGAAATATTTTAAATGATCCCAACGAAGAATTTACATAACTTACAACAAACATTTGAAAAAAAAGGTATACAACAACAATACACGCAATAAAACCACCAAAAATAGGCCCTAAACCGAAACCAGTCCGCCGCCGCATTTTTCTACCATTTATTTCCACAATTACACCTAAAATTAAATCATTACTCCGAAAATACGAAATCGAAACAGTCTCAGAAAAATCAAACACACTCCATCAAACTTTTATGAGTAACAAACATCCAGAGAACCCGAAACCCGAACCAAAAGGAATAGTATATTGCATTTCATGGCGCGGATTGTGATAAGTTTTACATTGGACAAACAGTTAGAAAAATAAATTCTAGATTGAAAGAACACAAAAATAATGAAAGTTCAGCCCTTAAACGACACGTTACTGAAACCAACCATAATATTGACTTTTTAAATTTTAAAAAAATAGATAAATCCAAAACTCATACAAAACAACGGTTTTCAAACGAATTGCTTAAAAAAAGAAGCTTTAATTATAAATTTAAATTCAAAATCACCCTCACTTAATACAGCAAAGTCCAAGAACATCAAATGTTTAAATTAGCAGCTAAAAAACACTAACCAAAAAAATTTCGCAACTTTTAAAACATTCTAACGGAAGACGACGATTTCTTTTGTTTTATGTGTAAATAAAAAAAATATGAGTGTTTTTCCAAAGCTTCCTAATTATGAACTCGTTTTATGTTTTCTTGGAGTTTTTCCGCACTCGCTTTTATCATAATTATCCTTTTTACGTGACGAAAATTCCAGTTAGATTTACCATATGTTTTTCATCGTAATATTGATTTTTTTTTTCTTATTATATGCCTTCTTTTTATATTTGTTTTATTGACTTATACAATTTTTATTAGTTATAGTTACATTTGCTTGTGTTTTAGAGCCACGAGAAAGAAGCACGCTGATGCTTCGAAATGTCGGAATAAAGATTTTGTTAGTTGCCTAGCTTACAATTGATTCATTGGGGTTAAATCCCGTTAATATACTTATTAAAACAAAATAAACATATTCAATGTCCCTCTAGCTGTAGTTTTCACCGACTTCAGGCCGCGTAATAAAATTAATTAATCAAAATACAATGCGCATTTCCGTTATTGTTTTTTTAAAATTTTTTTAATAATTATTTCGCGCGGCGGCTGTCGCGACCGCTCTGTCGCTTCTACAGTACCGTTGAGTTTAGTATTTATATAATACTTAGTTTTTCTTCAGTGAATGGACTACATGTAGTTCTAAATAAGGGTTTTTTAGTGTTGGAAGAGGGTACAATAACTACTAGCGCCAATCATATGTAGGGGGAAAATTGAGAAACAGCGAGCGACTAGTACATTTTACGGTTTAAAATATTTCAAATATTTATTGGTTTAAAATCTCGACCCCTTCTCTTCAAAATTAATTAAATACTTTTTATAATATTACAAAAGCAAAACCAGTTTTCGGGGATTTTTTATTTTTTGCCGCTTCGTAGGTGCGGCGCTGCTGGCGCGCTTGGTTTCCAGGTTTTTAATGTTTGAATTACAGAAAATGCTTAATTTAAAAATTTGGAATGGGCTTTTTAAAATTAATTTTTTTATTTTGAATAGTTTTACAATCAAAACATAAAAAAACCTAAGGTTTAAAATTGGTTTCAAAGCACAAAGTTCAACTTTATTTTTAGTAATTCAAAATCATTTTTCACGAAAATACTATTTTAGAGATGATTTCTAACTATTGTGACGTTTAATTAAAAAACCAAAATTTATTTAGCACAAACTGATATATTAAAGCACTTCAACGTAGTGAAACATATTATCGTGTAGCAATTTTTATAAAGTATGGGTTTAAGCTTAAAAAACTAAGAAAACTAAGGTTTTTTTCATTTTTTTTTCTTTTTGTACCCTTTCTCGTACAGTAAACGACGCTTATTCAGAACTAGTCGATAGTAACCCGGCTATTGTTTCTTACCTCTACAGTCAGGAGAAATTGTAGGAAGCGGAGTTCACCTACTTAGCGCCCCAGGCTGGTTGCGAATGTAGAGTTTATCGGCAACACACGTCAAGTTTTATTTATTAAAAGATACTGATGTGAACACAAATTACAGGAGAACGAAACTTTTGCGACGAACGTTGGGTTTAATTTGTTACTATTCTATAGCCAAACCTTAAGTTCCTAGAGAGCGATTTTTAATAGTTTTACCCCATTTTGAACCCCTTTTTGTACCCAGAAAAGTTAAGCGAAAAGTGATATTGTAGGCGAATAAAAGTAGGTATGACTGCGCTTACAATTTATTTATTAAATAATATATGCGCAACTATTTCTGCCCTTTGCATAACGGAAAATTCATGCTCGCAGAAATTTTTAACAATCTTTGCCATTTTTTCTTAATATAATATTTTTTCTTTTAGCTTGTTTTGCTATTTTCTACTAAAAACAAGGCAAAGACCTCCACGGATTAAATTTAATCTTTGAGTTTAAATTTTGTTACCGCGAAATTAAATTTGTGTCCAAGCACGGATAAAAAATAAATTTATAATACAGGGATACATTCTTTGTTAAGAGTTCTTCATGATACCATGCATTTTCACTTGTATTGCAATAATTTTTTAAACAGTTTTAATGGTTTTAATCAAAGCAAGAAGAGAAGCAATTTTTTTATAAAGTATTGTATACTATTTATAAAACACCCAATTACATTACATACACCAAGCGAACGAAAAAATTATTACAAATTCATAGTGAAAAATAAAAATAATAATAAAGTAATCAGGAAACAGAGAAATATTATTAGCAGCACTAAAGGTGTCTAGCGGAAAGATTAAATAAAGAAACACAAAAAGCTGGTTATAGATAAAAAGAAGCTTAAAAACCGAAGTGTCAACCTTTTAATGAAACAATGATTACAATTAATCAAAACCCAGAAACATAAATGTTGAGACTGGAAACAAAATACCAAGAGATTTTTCGTTACTTTATATGATTAAAAAATTTATTTTTCGTTTTTAAAATTTTTCGATTAAAAATTTATTTATGTTAAATCATTATCAACAATATCCACCGAAAGCCACCGTCTATTAACAAATGACTTAGACTGGAAAAAATAGGGTGGGGATGTTTCACTTACGGTAACAATTAACATTAATTCAGACAAAAGTTATATTAAAGCATAGTTTTAAACTCTATACTATTAAATTCTATACACTAATATAATATTTGTATAAATCAATCATACCGTTAGCGAAACATGCTCGCCTAAAAACTTTTTTCAGTTTCAATAATTTTTGAGTACTTTTGAAAATTACAACAAACAAAAATTCAAGTACACCATATTTGACACAAACGATCAAAATAATGCAAATATGTTTGCAATGATTTACGGAGTAGTGGACTTTTGAACCTCTAATGCATTTGACCCAAAACCCAAATGCAATTTGTGTTTAACATTAAAATTTATCAAACTAAAAAAATGCCACTTCTGAGAAAGTCCGGTCAGAGCCACACAAAAAGACTTACACATTAAACCCAGCTTTTTGTGAATAAATTATAAAATTGTGATTATGCTAGTATTGTGTTTGGACAGTGAAATCAGAGAAACTTTCCGTGAAGCAGAAAAAAAACACAGCTGACTAACAATCGCGTTCACAGACAATAAAAATAGCAGCATATGTAAAACGTATACGCAATATAAAATAAAATATTAAATACATTACCAAATACAGCAAAACAATTAAAAAATATCACGGTCAATACGGGTTCTGAAAAACTTTTCGATTAAGAGCTCGTGATAAAATTTCTTCAAACAGTTGTGTAAAAAATTAGAAAAACGAGTTTTCAAAAGATTATGAAAGAGCGCCACGAAATTTAAACTTTAATTGTTTTTATACATTTTTCCTGAATGGGATCTTAAAACTGCTGGAATAAAAATAAAAACTATTTTCGCAAAAATTTATGGTTTAAATAGGTTAAAACCTAAAATTTATAGGAGTCCTTGGTTTTTCAGATGATAAATTCGATTAATACAAATAAAACAGTTAAAGTGACAGTATATAGCTACGTTCGATTGAAAACTATATTAGATGCTAACTTAACTAAAACTGCAGCTAAAATTCAAGGCAAACTCACAAAGTTTTTCAGAGGTCAATCAATAATTTCCTAATTGAACCCACGCTTCATCAACCCGTAGGCTATATATTCGTACATAAAAATATGTTAAATCATACTGTCCCCCTGTTTTCTGCCCAGAGCGATTCGCGCAGTTATAACTTTAAAACAATTTGCACATTTCTGCTTTCGGTGCTTATTCTGCAAAGTTCGATCGGTAATCCACAGAAAACTGATAAAGAATAATTCAAAAGTTCACTTCAATATACCGAAAAGCAGCTTGTGGCATGGCAGTAATGTGGAGTAGTAAGAAGCCAGAAGCGAACTGCAACGGATAATTCTCAATCTCTTATAAAGTGCAAGAAATTTCATCGCAACGCTGGTACCCCGTCCGGAAAAATGATAAAAAAATTTTGTAATAATTCCGAAATGTCGCCGCGTGGGCTCTTCGGGGTGGTGAAGCCATAAATAGTCGGCGAAAAAAAAATGAAGCGAAAGAATTCATTTCAAATTTAAAATTCCAAAGATCGAAAGCCGGACGGAGCGGAAAAACCGGACGACCACTTCCGGACGGCTACTGAACGCTGCAACAGCCGCACTTCTTTTTCTCCTTGGGCACAGTGACCAGTTCCACCCGTCCGGCTTTTGGGGAGTGGATGGTCCCGAGTTTAGGTTCGTCCTGCAGGAGGGGCTGAGGAGCCGCGCTCTCATTAGGAGTGGCTTGAAGTTGCAGATTGACGCTAGTCGGTCTCAAGACCTCCTCCTCCTCTTTGTTTTTGGAGTCTTTTTTGTCCTTTTTATTCCAAAAGTGCCCCTTTTTGCTGGGGGACTCCTCCTTTTTGGGACTGTCCAGTTGGTGGTTTTCCTGCTGCTGCTGTCCAGTTTTAGAGGAGTCCCTGGAGTCCCGCGTGGGGCTCTGCGGGAAAGGCCGCGTGCGGTATTCTTCCACTATGGGATCCACTGCGATATAAAGCTCATCCTGCGGTCGGAATGGGTTGTCCTTTTCGTCCTCGATTCTAAAACAAATAAACATTAAACGCGTGATCTGTTTTGTTTTATTTTGATTGTTTCACATTAAATAACTGACTAAAATTTAGTCAGCCATAAGTTTCGACCACCGACTAGTGTTTTCCATGCGTTATAAAATGAACTGCGTATAGCTAGATAGATCGCCATGCCATCTATGCGCAGTTTATTTTATAACATGACCTCCCCATGACAATAATAACAGACGGCGGCCGAAATTTGTGACTGGCCGAATTTAAGTCAGTTACCCTAAATGCGAATAAAAAAATTTAAACCATAATTCGTAAACCAAATTGTTTTTTCCCAATTTTCTTTTGTATCATAAAGAAATGAATGGTAAAAAATTGTTGTTATTAATTATTAATGTTGTTTAAAACGAGGTGCATTTTATTATCATTTTTTTTATTTTTTAATTCCAAATATTAAAGCATGGTTCATATTTTTGTCCATTTACTTTACTCTGCCACTATTTTATCACTCGTTTTTTTTCAAACGTACTTCCAAACAAATGTTTTTGAGCTACCAAAATCTTAATTTTTATTTTATTTCTTTGTGTATTTTATACAAAAGATATACAATCTGGACCCAATACATTTAAAAATTTTGACGTTTTAAGTAGAAAATATAATGAAAATCCACTTTTAGCCTTTTCACGTCAGGATTTTAGGGCCCTCAAAATGTTATATAGAATTTGTGATCACGTCATACAATGTATATTTTTTGCTCTGTGGGAATGGTTGTAGGAGGAGCTGTTAAAATTACTGTTACCCAATTAGCGCTTGGGAAAAAACTGGATCTCCAATGGATGCAAGATCTCGATTTTTTCCAGCCCTAATTGGCTAAAAATAATTCTACAAGGTCATAACTCTGTGAAGGTTTTTAACACTGAACAATTTCCTTTTAAATGGGTCGGTTTTGACTATCGTGTTTTTATAGGCAAATAAAATCAAGCTGACCGCGATATTTGCAGTATTGAATCGACTATTTAACAACAAAAACATTTAAAATTTCTCAATAAAGCGGATTAATAACAAAGATTAAAAACTGTATTTTAATAATTATTAATCAAATTACTTAATTTGTAACCTAACTGCACATTTTTTATGGGCTAAAATTGGTTATTTTTTTATATTTTGTGAAAATGTGGAATTAAAAAAATCCTGCGTTCTTATTTGTTTTTAAAAAAAAAACGTCATTACCGCACAATTTTAATTGGTCTCCTCATGTCTGTCTGCATTCTAATTTTCAGCCTCAGCCAGATATAATTCAACCATAAATTTATTTCTCTTTAAAAACTAATATTAAAAACACAATAGGTACTCTATTTGTTTAAATCATAATCAGCCATTGATCAAATTAATAATGTAAACCGATTTATCTTCAAATGACATTAAACAAAGTTACAAAAAAAACTGGTAATGAACTAATTGATGATGAAAATTGGTATTAATGCCGATTAAAACTAAACGAATGTGATATCTGCTTTAGAAAAATAATAGGTAAATATTTAGTTCAAAACCTGAAAACCTCAAAACTTGTTATTATTACTCAAAGACTTTTTTTTATTTTAAAAAAACTTTAATATTTGTTTCGTCTTTTGGTAAAATGGCAAAAAAAATTTAAAAAAAGCATCTTTAAAATGAAATCGAAATTTTGGATTTTATCTTTCAAAACTTTGAAAGAAGTAAAAGCTGAGAATGCTTTAAATATAATTAATTTAAACATATTAGGCCACAGAAAAAAATTATCAGCAGTTTTTTTATCAGGATTTTTTTATGAACTGAAAAAACTTCTTAAGCATTTGATGTTATTTTGGCTTATACTGCAATGCAATAACGAGAACAAAATATTGTTTGTTGTACAAAAGATTACAATCCCTAGTACATATTTTGTTCTTATCTTGAACACTTTCTTAGAAACTTTTAATTTATTGTACACTTTATCCGAAATGTCCAAAGAACAAAATTGAAAGTTGATTTTTAAATGATAGAATGAAGTTTTTTTAAATAATATTTTTTTGCTCCTTGACCTAAATAGCAAGCATAAAGCTTTTTAATCCCAAAAAGCGCTTTTAGATGACCCAAAATTTCTATGTCCTTTAAACCCACTTCGGAAGACGTTTAACCATTAAAGTTTAAGGCTTAACACGTAACACCTAAAAAAGTGTTGCGAGGTTAGTGTTTTTTTTGTAAAAGAAAAAGAAAAAAACTTATTTCGTTCTTTATTTACTCACGTAAATTATTGATCGAAAATTTTTTATAGTCGTTATATCTCAACAACAAAAATCTTCCACAGCCCTGATTTTACGTAGGATGCATTTTATTTTAAAGCATATAATTATGTCATGCATAGCAGCTACATAAAAAGGTCACAGGAACATTGTTTTTTTTGTAAATTAGAATTTGATTTATAAAACAATATTCTGTATTTCCAGAATGTCAAATAATATAGGGAAATGAATATCTTACTTTTTCAAGCTTGGCAGTGGGGGGCTGTGGATGACTCCGGTGGGTCCGACGTGACTGGTCCCCACCCCCACTCCGTCCATGGCGTCTTTGGAGATTAAGGCCGGGGGCGGTATCAGCAGCGGAACCTCTTGGTCCGAACAGGTCACCTTCACCTTGCTGGGCGGACCTCTAAAATTCACCAGATATCATTGGATTACTTTATAAAAAATTATTGGATTCTTTTTATTATATTTTATCGGGCAGGAAAATCCCACGTCTCCTATGAAATATATTAAAAGTCGGAAAAATAGGCACTAACGCTCCAACGGATTTAAATTATTTTAACAATAAAAACTTGGCTAAAGTTGCATCTTTTAGGCTGTAAAAACAAATCACAAGCGAAACTTATGCGATTTTAATTTACAAGAAAGATAAAAAAAGCAATTGAAGTTACATTTGGCTTCGCCATGACCAAAAAAGAAACACAAAAACGAAGGATATTCTATATCCGGAAATTTAACAATATATCAATGTCTTTAGTATTGAGGGCGGATTAATACGTTTTACAATTACTAAATCCCTACAACAGCTTCATTGAACATAAACCACCAAATAAGCAGACAACCAACAACAGCCATGTGTGAAAACATTGTTTAGCACCAGAATCTTTACGTTTAAAATTAACCATTAATTCACAAAATAATTATTAATTCACACACTAACTTGTACTAATTCTTTTTGATTTATGTATAAATAATATAGTCATAGTTTTTTAATATGTATGCGCCTTCTAAAAATTAATTTGGCTATAATCTGCAGAATGAACAAAAATAACTAGGAATTTAAATTTACTTATTTATATTTATTTTTTTACATTATTTACATAAAAGTTATTACATATAATATTACGCTCAAATTTGATAAGAATCAAAATGCAACTAGCAATTTGTTTAACTTAAAACAGCTTAAAAAACAATGTGATATTTTTTATGTTGTAACAGCAAACATCGGTCTTTAACAAGTTTATAATGAATTTGTAGGTAAATTATTTATCTCTACATTACATTAACTATTTTCTACGTTTATTTACACCCACGTTATGCACTTATACATGTATGAGAATTGTACTTCTGACAGTTTGGCATTTTGATTCTGTGTTGTTTTTGTTCTAATTATAATAGTAGAACTGAAAATGTTATCTGAACTGAACTGAACAACGGAATTGAAAGATGGTTTAGAGCACGCGCGACGCGAATACAGATTTGATCGAAAAAAATTACATATTATAGCAGTTGTAGATGTTTTTCATATAAAAATCAACTTTTTATGTATCAAAACCGATTATTGAATTCGCAGGGGCCTATTTCATAAAAACATTCCTGTAATTAATTTACATCTGTAAATTAATGAACGCATATTTTTCTTTTGTATTTTTAATTAAAAAGTATATTAATAAAATTGCGTTTAGAATTTAAAAAATTACATGTCCGTAAATTCCGTAAATTTAATTAATAAAATAAGAAGAAATTAAATGCGTTTATTAATTTACAATTACGAAAATCTTTATGAAATGGGCCCCGCAGGAAAAAAATAAAAATTGACACTATAATGCTTGCTTTTCATCAAAATCATAATGTTTAATGCGACAAAACAAAAAAAAATACTAAAATCACCCAAAGACACAGCCTAAAATTAAAATAAAACAAAGCTTAGGATCGGAAAGTTTTTCGTTATTTTTAAACGTAAAAACATTGTTCTAGAATTTCGCTTAAGCAATTTTAAAACGCGGGGAAAAACGAAAGGTCGGTGTTAACAATGTTTTAAAACAGTTGGAGCTCACATTAGCCAGAAAACATTTCTGAATGACGTTTTTCGAAAAAAAGTTATAATGAGTCACTAGGAAAAATTCATTTATTTTAACGCTCAAGCGCACAACAATGTTCGCCAGTGAAAAAGCCAAAAACATTTTAACAACTGCCACCATAGAAATTTTACAGTAAATACAATTAATATACAGAATAAGTTTGATCCAAAAATGTTGACTGCGATAATGAAATTCAGATCTAATGTGTGTGGCGTGGCTTAAATTTTGAAAATAATATTACGAAAAAACATCTTAAATTAAAATTAAAAAATAAAATAAATATAGCGTACTGTAATTTTTTTTATTTTTAAAGAATTAATGTAAAATAAAGTAAAAAACTAAAAGATGCTTTTTTTGGTTTTTACCTCAAGAATAAGAGATTTTTTCAATATTATGTTATAACGTGGTTTTAATTAACTTTATTAAAAATGAAGTGCGTCGCACTTTATTTGAATTGAACAGTCACTAATAAAAAAAATCAAGGTTATATTCGCGTTTTTTTTTAAAACCCACGCCAAAAAAATCTATTCACTACAGTTAAATCGCATTGCATATTATATGAAATCTTTTTTAAAAAAATTTTTGTTGAGCACATTACTTAGGTGGATAAATTTTTATCGCACACAGCAATCAATCCATAATATAATAGTTTTAAAACACGTAAAAAAGAATATAGTAAAAGGTTAGAAATTTTCTGTAATTTTATTATGTTTTATTTCAGTGTAAAAGATACTAGAAGGGCATCTTAATCGGTGATGTTCCTACTTTCCTATATCATGCTCCGGAGCTCCAGCTATTTAAAGCGGAGGAAGCTCCGGAGCTCCGCCTCTTGAATGCGCGATCTTAAGCTTATTTAAGCTTGAAATGCAATTTAAGTTACTTTATCTGCATTTTTAAGACTACTTCTAACGTTTTAAATGTTTTGAAAAAACTTAATTTACAAAAAAATTTTGATAAAATAATCTATGACAACACTCTTTAATTATTTATGAAGTTAGTACAAAAATAGGGCGGAGCTGCGGAGCTCTCTAACTCCAGGAATTGCTCCAGAGCTCCTAAAAGCGAAGCTCCGCTCCGGAGCTCCGGGGCTCGGAGCTCCGGGGAACATCACTACATCTTAGATAGAATAAAACACCAACAATGTGCAGTTTGTAATAGAAACACACTGATATTAATACTATTGTTAAAAACAAAGCGCTGTCAAAAGCGTGAGCTTTGAACTAGTTAAGGTTTTTAAAAATGAGAAGGATGAACACAGATATTAACCGAAAAAATTCCCACAACTTTTTTCAAAAAAAAAGTATTTTTGAACAATTTTAAATAAATAGGGAGACTTATGATTGTTAGGGTCAATAAAAAATACCGTAAATTTTAAATGATGTATTAAAAACAATACGAAAAAAATTATGATATGCCTGTAATAAGGAGGGATTTTTTCTACTTAATCAAACCTGCATAATTAAGTATACTTTTTATATAATAGATTTTCATAATATGAAAATAATTATGATAGTATAACTATAAAAAACTAAAAACCCAATAGTTACTTCTACATTCAAATTCACAAAAGAACTAAAAAAAATTTAAAAGCCTAATCATAACGGCACCGTCGGAAATGTCCGTAATATAATAACTTAATTACATGACGCGGCTATGCTTTTGGAACAGAGAAGAAAAAAACAATAGGGAAATAAAAAAGCGGTTTCGGAATTATTATTCTTACAGAGGGGAATGCAACAGGAGTCGGGTTGGCTTTTCGCGAGAGGAGAAAGACATTCTGGGCGTTTCGGTTTAGCCCAGTCGCTAAAGTCGGTGCATAAAGCGCGGAGAGTGGGGCGTCTGCGTGGTGTGAGTGTGGAGCCGCTCCGTTATTCCACCCCTGCTCCTCTGCGTATTCTCCGCCGACTACCAGCTCGCGTGCGCTCGCCCTCTACTGCGCCCTAGGCCAGAGCGCAGGGAGAGTCCCTCGCACGGCGACGACGCAGGACAATCGATTGGTTTTTACGCTCAGCGCACGAGGCAAGGGGCTTAGGGGGGTTCCCGGACCCTGGAGGGGGCGTGGCCATAGGATTTCAGCGCGGGGGGTGGGGAGAGCGTCTAGCCTGGCCCCTCTAATCAAATCTAGCTGCATTGTTTCTATAGCTTTATTAATGACGCTACCCGGGGTTGAATGGGTACGGATTCCATTTGCTCGTCTCGTTCGGATGGAGGATTTAGAAGAAAAAATGACGGACAAATCGGGAAAAAAACCCGGGCTTTTTTTGCAAACGCCGACAGGAAGAAAAAATAGACAAACAATACATACACGAGATAAAAGTGTGAGTCATACCAACAGCAGATACCAGATTTATTTTCCGACCATTTCAAGAGTTTGTAAATTAAAATTACAATTCTTACGTTATTAAAAAAAAATAGTTAAGAAAAAAATATTTTAAAAAATCAAAGAAACAAACAAAATTAAATTTATAGTTAAATAAAATCAGTTCAATATGATTTGTTATTGGAAAAAGTATTGAGGTGAGCATGTTTTGCTAACAGTACGATTAATTCAGACGATAATATCAATGTATAGCTAACATAAAATTCTATACAAAATAAAAGTTTGTAATCAATCACCAAACGGTTATCGAGATATGCTCGCCTAAAAATTTTCCATATTATATAAAAACCGTATTATACAAAAAACGGATTAAATATCTTACTATTGTATTTTATACCCCACGAATAACACTTATTCTTATTTTTAATTTGTATGTTAAATAACTCATTCTTTTCCAAGTAATTTACTCAAATAACGAAACACTACTTAACATGTTCGTATAATAAAAATAAACACGGGGGTTAAAACAAGTTTAATTAAAGTTTTTTTTTTGGTTCTGACTATTTTAGAAGCAACAAACTATATCATTAAATATTCATGAGCTTCATTTTGGGATGTTAAATTGATTGGATTTTATGTAAAACAAAAAAACTCTTCGCAAAGTGGTTTTCAATTACGATAAAAGTTTTAATTCTCTAAAATATATTCAAGGCCCTATTGGGTGGAATACAAGGATTTTTTTATGGCTTTGCAAACAATAGCGCAGTATAATTTTTATAGGTACTACACTTTCACTGCAGTATACCTTCTGTATGTTCATTTTTAACAAAATAAATTAAAATAAAATTCAAACATTGAAAAAAAATCTAAATTTAAAATCCTAATAAACTGACAAAACGCAAATATTTTCTAAATGAATTTGAAAAAAAACGAGGAAATTTTTTTGATAATAACGCTTTAAAAGACAGTATAAACAAAAGTATAAACGTTTTATTCGTATTAAAATTATCACTCCGGCAATTTCCCATGCTAAGGTTTATTACGCGCAAACGTATCGAAATACTAACCTTAAAATAAACCAGGAAGAGGGACGAATTCATACTGAGCCAATCTTTTGACAAAAAAAAGAGCCAACCAGTTGAAATGCAATAAAAAACCTATGCCGACGCCGCGCCACCGGTGATAAAAAATTTATTAACCATCCAATGAATTAGTAAAATTTGCGGCTTTTTACATGTTATTTTAGTGATTGTTGCTGTAGTTTGCGCACAAATTAAGTGCACTGGAGAAGTTTTAAGCGGTTATATCTCACAAACAAAAATTATAATTGCTGGAAAATTTGTATCGGTATGTTGCTAAAACTACAATCTATATAATTTTCGTATAAATCGATTTTTCCGTGGATGAAATATATACAATTAAGTTTTTGCAGTGCACATCACTTGTGTAAAAATTATAGTAAAATTAGCTGACACAATTTTTCAAAAAATAGTTGTGGACGATAATTGCCAATCGCAAACATAAACGTCGTATAAGGCGCCATTTATCTCTGGTCAGTTCTTAGCAAAACATAGACAATTTTATCAGTTTACACTTATTAGACCCATATCCATTATGTAACTTATAAAAATATTACAAAACAAAAAACACTTAAAACTTCAATTCTGAAAAAAACGTGTTGAACGTTTTATTTTTTCTTCGCGCTTAAAAAACCCGTTGGCATCGCGTTTCGCACCGGACTTTCGCACATTCCTTATAGAAAAGCGCATTATCGTCCCGTAGCCGCATAATAAACTTAAATCTACCGGTTTTTAAACTTTGAAATTCGAACTTCCCACCGACGTCCACAACAAAAATCGTCAAGTGCATCCAATACACGCAAGGCAGAGGTATATAAAACGGTTCAGCAGTACGGAGAAGAGAGACAGCGCGCAAACAACCACTTCATATCGCAGAGCGGCCTCTGTGAGTAATACGCATCGCACCACCGTCACATTGCGCGCACATTTTCATAATCTTTTTACACTACTCTTTAACCCCGCTCGTCATTTTTTACGTTAAAAAATTGCCATCAACCTACACCGAGCAAAGATATCGGAGAAGACGCCAAAACTTTTCGAAAAAAAAAACGCCATGCTGTTTAATAATAGCGCTGATGGAAAAGTGTGCACATTTTCCGATCAGAACGGGGAATATGAAATTCTTCTCGCCGCTCTTTGCCAGGGGGGAAACTCTCCGCTTGTTGATTGGATATTTTAGATAATCGAAACGGAGTTCGGCGTCAAATTCCACACGCGCGGCAATCCAGGAAGAGGTGCGGAAAACCGGCCGACCCGTCCGGAGATTACCGAGTCCATGGCCGAGGGAAATCCGTGAAGTATCTTGCATAACCACCCCTCCCCCTCTCCTTTCGCTAATTAACGAGGATAAATCATGCGAAAGACAAATGAAGTGCAGAGGGAGAGAAATATTGAATGGAAAATGGCCAACCGTGTAATATTAATAAGTTTTTAGAAGGTTCAAGGATCAAAACAAATACATTTGCAATTGCTAAAAAAAATGATGCAAATTGATTTCTTTGTATAGAATCATCACGTCTAAAATTTTTTGTGAAACTTTCCTGGGGTCAAAAATATATAGTTTTTTTACAGATAATCTATTTGGGTCCCTGCTAATAGAGGTTACTAGAAGGGATTAAATTAAATTTTACAATTTTTGCAAAAATTGTTTGTATGGAAAAACACAACTCAATTGATAACCTATCTGGGTCCCTACCTAGATCCCCAGCCCCCCCCCCCCCCCCCCCCCCCCCCAAAAAACCCCCCCCCCCCCCCCCCCCCCCCCCCCACCAGCAAAAAGGTTACTAAAAGGGTTAAAAACCCTCACCTAAACGCCCAACACAAATCTACAGAGCTTTTACCAACAGTCCAAAACCTTTCCCACAGACAGAACCCCGACGCCCCCCCACCCGGGCAACACCCGACACAGAGATGGAACCAAACAGAGCAGCAACCAACATCAACCATAACCCCCTACCAAAGAGCAAAAAACAAAAAAAACAACAACAGCCCAAGCCAAAAACCACAATAGAACCAAACCAACAAAAAGCCATTTCAACAACCCGAAAAAAGCACCGCCGCGCGGGGGATCAAAAGACACGACGAGGGGGGAAAAAAGGAAAACACCGCGCGAAGCGCCGCCCCTCCCGCCCACCCCCAGCCACCAATCCTCGGCACGGGGGGGGGGGGGGTCCCCCCCCCCCCCAGGGGGAATCCAAAACCAAAACAGAAGCGGCCAAAAACCCCCCCCCCCCCCCCCCCCCACACATTCCATCCATTTCCCACAACACAAAAAAACAAAACCCGCAAACACCAAAACACAAAAACCACGCCCCACGCAGAAAAAACAAAAAACGCAAAAACACGAGAAAAAATCAACCAAAACACAACACAGACAACAAATTCCAAAAACCACACAACAAACAAACAAACAACAACACAAAAACGAAAAACAAAACAAAAACTCACAAAACAAAACCACCACCAGAACAAAAAAACCCAACAGAAACCAAAAAACCCCCAAACAACAACCGAACCGGACAAAAACGCCCCGACCGGAAACAAAACCAAAAAGACAACAAACCCCCCCCCC
Organism: Microlaimidae sp. YZB2_3; assembly: GCA_030248175.1. Taxonomy (NCBI): domain Eukaryota; kingdom Metazoa; phylum Nematoda; class Chromadorea; order Desmodorida; family Microlaimidae; species Microlaimidae sp. YZB2_3. The sequence goes on from JASAMX010015545.1 coordinate 27,379, forward strand.
CCCCCCCCCTTAAATTTTACAATTTTTGCAAAAAATTGTTTGTATGGAAAAACACGTCTTAGCGCTATTTTGAACAGTGAATTTTGCTTAATACCCGGAAAAATTTGGGTTATTGTATTGGTGATACCAAAACAATTATTGAAAGTCTCGAAAATTTTTATGCCCTAAGGCACAGCACTGGGCTCAAGTTTTTATAAAGGCACCCGCCCCACCTGCGCGAATAATATATCATTTAAAACCTCTTGACGCACTCATTTCAAAAAATTGGCCCTAGAATGTCGAGTAATCACGCGACAAAACTCTTTTTACCCCACAAATTAGTGCCGGTGTCGTTGTTTTTTTTTTAAATATTATTATTTTTATGTCATGTTTATATTTATAGAAAAGCTCTATGCATTCTTATTTTGAAAATATTAGTCTTAGGTAATTTTTTTAATCCCCTCAGTATTGCCCAAAAAATTATAACTTTTCAATGTTCCATTTTAAGAGTAGTATTATTTTAATTTGTATGCGGTAGTAACGTTCCTACCCTCCAATATCATGCTCCGGAGCTCCGGCCATTTAAAGCGGAGGGAGCTCCGGAGCTCCACCACCTAAATGAGCGTTTTAAAACTTATTTAAACTTGAAATACATTTTAAACGACTCTAGCTGTATTTGTAGGACTATTTTTTGTTTTTGAATTAGTTTTGGAAAAAATTTAGGTTACAAAAAAATTTTGACAAAATATATTAATACCATCACTCTTTAATTATTCACGAACTTAGTATAAAAATAGGGCGGAGCTCCGGAACTCAGGGGGCTGCTCCGAAGCTCCTAAATGCGAATCTCCGCTCCGTAGCTCGAACCACCGGGGAACATCACTAGTATGCGGTGTGTTTTATAATCGATTGTTTTTTTTTAATTAAAAAAAAAACGATCATTATTAATTTGAAAAGAAGATTAATTGTCTAGAGTCCCGCACTTGGAAAAAAGTTTTTATAGGTAAATTATTTACCATTTTTAATCAGGTGAGGTGAATTGACAGATTATAAAACTCACCTACCCTAAATATATCCTCCGCTTTTACACCGACTCCATTTTTTGGAAAAATGGTTTTACCAAGAATACATGAAAATTAATTAATAAAGAAAAGAAGAATGAGAAATGAAGAACAAATTATACGGGCTAGCGGCGGAACCAACCAAATGCATACGAATGCAAAGAAGCGGAAAATCCACACACCTATACTTAGCAACCTACTTCATAACCACTATTCTTCCTCGAAACAACACAATTATTTAGTAATAATCATAATAGCAAACCGAAAGAGTAGAAAAAAATGCATACGTTATTGTAAGAGCTTCAAAAAAATACGTATGCATATCCTTTCCCGGAAAACATACGCATAGTTAATATGGCATACGTATGCATATAAAGACGGCAAAGAGGAAAACAACACGCAAAAGGAAACCGCAAAAGCCAACCACAAGAACAGAAAGACAAGAGAAAAAGCAAACCGAAGAGAGAAAGCAACTAAACAGACGAAAAACAAAAAAATACAACGAAAAAAAGAACAACGCAAAACAAAAAAAGCCCAAACCACCACCAAACAAAAAAGAAAAAAAAGCAAACGAAAGAGAGAAAGAAACAACAAACCCCACAACCCCAACCACAAACACACAACCCAACCCCCCAAACAACACAAAACAAACAACCGAAAGAGAGAACAATTTATTGGCTACCTTTCCCTTACTTCCTATACAAATATTATAAACACCCGTCTATTATTGGATTAGTGCGTTACGGATTTCATATATAAACTAACGCAGCTATTTAAATGTTAAAAATCAAATTAAAAATTGATATTAACAATATTTGCCGAAAAACGTCTAGGCAGCCAAAATTTGTTATGTATTAAGGCTGGTTCATACTTATGACAAAACGTCCTTTGGACAAAGTCCAAAGGACAATTTTAGAAAAGCCAAAACGTCTTTTGGACAAGCCAAAACATACGTCCTTTGGATTTTGTCTTTTGGACGAAGTATGAACGCTACTTAAAATTTGACAAATCCAAAGAGAAAAATCTAAAGGACAAGAAAGTATGAACACGTTGTCCTTTGGATTTTGTCCTTTGGACTTTTTCCTTTGGACAAAGTCCAAAGGACGTTTTTACGCTGTATTTGTCCAAAGGACGTTTTGTCATAAGTATGAACCAGCCTTAATTTTACCTAAAATAGAGTTCTTTTTTGTGTGACTTACATAAATCCAAAAAACTTGAAACTAAATAACGTTAAAACATTATTTTTAGTGTTTAACCCCTTGGGACTTTTTCGTCCAAAAAGCGCTGTAAATCTGCAGAAGGTATTCCGCGTCGGTGCTGAACTGTGTTGAACTCGTGTCTTGATGGTGAGCGTGGCGGAGGTTAACACAGTGCAGCACTGACGCGGAATATCTTCTGCGGATTTGCAGCGGAATGAATCCCAAAGAGTTAGAAGACTAAAAGTAGGTATTAAAGCTGTTTTTAAACATCGAAATATTAGTTTTTATTTGGAAATTGAACAACTGATTATAAAACAACAATTTTCAACACCTTCTAAAAAAATCCCCCATTCATCAATGTTGGTTAGATATGCACTAAAACCTCATAAGGTTTTATTTGTCTTAACTTCATTTTAGCAATGCTTCTTTTGAATCATTTTACTATTAAACTTTTGTGATTTTTAAGGCCGAAACGCAGAACAGAAATAAACCAGTGCAGCTCAATGTTAAACTGTTGCGCATTGCCCGCTTCAGGCTGCGTTTATACACCGAGACAAGAGACGCAATATACACTCCGCGACTAATAAATAGTGATAACAATCGCAAAAAGTTAAAAGATACTATTTATTTATGATACGCCTGTAATTATTCACAAACTGCGCACCAAATTACAAAACAATAAACACCAAAAAACATATTCCAAAAATCTAAAGTAAAAGTAGCTTCGTTGAATAACGGATTTAATTTAGGAATTTTGATTTGATTTTTATATGTAAAATAATAATGGTCAGTTGTTGCATTTAATTACCTGTGTTTGCGCAAAATATTCAAACTAATTATGTCTATTTTAAATCAGCAAAAAAAATTCTGAAACAAAACCGAAGCAACTGACAATTTTTTATTGAAAGGTAAAAAGAACTCCTTTCATGTTCCATAAGCGGCTAGATGTAATATATAAATTTTAAAATAGACAAGCCGTGTTGAAAATAAAGGAGGGTTTGCGAAAACAAAAAATAAATTACAAAATGATATAAATAAATAAATTACATAACGACAAGATCTACGTAAATAGATAAAGAAAAAAGTGTAAATAAGAAAATTAATGACTTCAATTTTTACAACTTTTTAGCAGTTGCAATTAAATACGTTTAAATTTGCTAAAAAAACACGATTAGCGCAAAATCATTTAGGTTAAAATTGGTACACGACGTACTTTTGGTTTTTTAAACTGTGGCTTCAGCTCTGTAAATATATTTGCTCCAAAATGATCTCTTAGTTAAAAGATATTAAGACACTTCGATTTTTTAAACAAAAACTTATTCTTTGTAACAAATCAACACTTAAACTTTAGGTAGTAGTTAAATCGGCGTCTGCGTTTTTCCTGATTTTTTTTGTTTTCTATTTATGCTACTAATTTCACCGACACAAAAAGTTTGTTCTTTTCAACTACTTTCGACTTGCAATTTTATTTTCTATTTTTTAACAATCTTGGAAAATCAAAAATTACATTATCGTATTGCGTTAAATTAAAAAAACTTTAGCAAAATTTTTTTTCTTTTGTGTTATTAAATAAAAAAGGGTGGCCGTGCTAATCAATAAAAATAAGTCCCCACTTACTACCATTTATAATAATAAACACAATTTTAAACTATCTGGTTATTAAAATTAGTAGTAATGGTCATTACTTTGGTGTTATTATATAACTCCACAGTGAACCACTGCACGAAAATAGTTGATTTTTCAAAAAGCTTTGTAATAACTCGAGAAAAAAATAATCGATTTTGACAACAAGGAATTTTACCACAGCAAAAAAATTTAAGCATAGACTTTGATATAATCATCCAAGACAATTTTTTTGAAAAAAGTTTCTCTACAATATAATGATAACGATAACCCTAATAAGGCATAACGCATTGAATTTTAAAAGGCTCTTTTAAGAAATATGTCAAAATTAACACATTAAGATAAAATAAATTAGGTTCAACTAATAATGCTATACAAATACGGAAACAGTTAGGATAAATTGAATTCAAGCAAAGGTCATCAATAAAAATGCTAATTTAAAATCGTTTTAAAATATTATTGAACATGCTTTATTTAATTAACACTTTGGAAATTTTTCTGCTCCCTATCCGCAGAAAAGATTCCGCGTCAATACTGCTCAGTGTTAAACTTTTCGCCCATCGCGTGGCGCATGCGGCGTTTAGCACACTGCAGCACTGACGCGGAATACTTTCTGCGGATTTGCAGTGCTTTTTTACCGAAAAAATCCTTTTTTGGGACTAAAATAGTGTTTGTATTAATTTTTTTTTGCTTTTTTTAATGCAGTGCTTTTTGGGACTAAAATGGTGTTTGTATTAATTAAGCTGGATTTTTTTACTAATTTCTAATATTTTGAACATGAACCTTTCATTCACTTCGATTTTTAGAAGATCAGTATTTCGTTTAAAATTGTAGCCATATTATTTTTTAGTATCACATAGTGAATCCCAAAGTGGGAGAAGTTAAAGTGAATTTCACCATCCACAGATTAATGCTTTTTGATCACAAAAATAAGGCTTTAAAATGTATGCGAAAATACAAATAAACCAGATATGGGGGGATAAAACAAATAATGAATATGCATGGGCTATTATAAAGCAAATATTTAGATCACATTTGGACGATTTATTTAAACCACATTTGATGAGAACTTTGTGTTTTGACCATCTTGTTTTGTTCTATTAATCCCTATAATAATTCAACATTAAAAATTTAATTTGCTTCAAAGCTTTATTATATGTTACTTTATCAAGTACATTTTACTTTGAAGAATTTTGAACTGTCTGTTATCCACTAAAAAGTACTTTGTTTAGGAACAAATAGGACTAATCGGAAAATATGGTACGCACTGGCACTCTTAAAAATGGCAGTCTTATATAATGTCATTAAGTCCACAGAATTGGCAAAAAAAAAACGATTTAAGCTCTTGTAAAAGAAATCTCGGCATGTATAGTCAATTATACTTATGAGTATGAGTTAAAAATCGAAAAATGAACTACTCTCCCGCAACTCTGTAATCCATATTCATTTAAAATATACACATAACTTAAATTATTTAACCACCTTTCTAAGTGTTTTCTTTCAAACTTTAAAAAGACATTAAAAATTCAAGCGAAAAATTTCATCCATCAATATTTTCATTCACCAAAATAATCAAAAAGTATTACAAAAAACTTCTAGATATTAAGGCAATTTTTATCGGCAAAAACGGTTACTATTTTTATACTTATCGTAAATATTTGGGTTAATCTACACATTTTATTATTTTCAGTTATAAAATAGTATTAGATTTTCAATGAAATTATCTTCATCTAAACTTCTGATATTTCAAAAATTTAATTCCGTTATTCCTCAATAAAGACATTTTTGGGTTCAAATAAAAAGTTTAGAAATTGTCTTTACAAAACTATTTATTATGAACAAAACAAACGCTAGTAATTCACTCAATAATAATAAGAACATAAAAAAAATTTATTAACGTCTTAGAACTAATTATAGAAAAATGAAATCCAGCTGACTTCGATAACTGCAATATATTAAATCGACTATTTTACATTAAAATCATTCAAAATTTTTAACAAAAGCGGTTTAATATATTAAACCGCTTTTGATCTTTATTATAATAAAGATCAAAACTTGTATTTTAACAATTATTCATAAAATGTCTTAATTTGGAATCAAAAGCAAATTTTTTAAGAGCAAAAGTTAATTAATTTTACTATATTTTGTGAAAAGGCGAAATTAAAAAAATCTGCGTTCGTTTTTTTTAACGTCATAACCGCACAAATTTAATTGGTCTTCTTATAGTTTGCACACTAATTTATGAGTTCAACCAGATATAATTTAACCATAATAATATTTAATTGTTTAATTTTTGCATATATTCTTAGATTAATATGACTAAAATAAAAAAAGTCGTTGAACTATAAATTATTTTGAAATCTGTTAATTCAAATATGTTTACCTCCAACCTTGGAGAAATGTTGTATATTAAAATTAAACTCAAGCGATTTATAGAATGACTGTCGCTGCAATCAAATCATTATTTTTATTCATGAATAGTCAATAAAACTACGTATAAGTTTCGCTGCTTTTGGATTCTCATAAAAATCTAATGAAGCGGAAATTAACAAACGGTGGTTGTATTAATAGCTTAAATAATTTATAAGTTTCTCGCGTACGAAGTGCTTTTAGCACTATTTGATTTAGTGAAACATAAACGCGAAATAAAATTTATTTTAAAAGAATCATATACTTCAAGTCGTTGTAAGAATAAACATAAACACAAATTTTTTGTTAGAAAACTCACATCTGCTCGAAGAACGGATTTATAATTTGTTTCTTGTAAAAATTAGTGAAATCAGCTTACTCGTTGCAGTCTGCAGTTGGCACCAATGCTTCTTCTTCTGTCATTTCGCAATATCTTATAAAGAATCGGGTAAAACAGCTAAGATAATTTCCGTTTTTTTGTCATTTTATCACATTACGGAACTGCGGTTTTTCTGTTCGCCCACGTTATCAGTCAGTTATCACTCACGATATCAGTCTTTTAGCCCTCTGATTCTTTACTTGTCATGCGATTCGTGACTACGTTCTATTCTTCACCCCAATATCCCATTTATAGAGGTGTATACTTTTAATTTTTATTCCAGTAAGGTTCGGTTATTCCAGTAAGGTTCGGTTTTAGCCATAATTACTAAGTGTTTTTTAAGTGAACCAAAAAATAATGAATTCAGTTGATATCAGAGGTATTTGTATTTGTATCACCCGATTAAAAAATAATTAAGTTTTTGAAATATATTTACCGGATTTTTTTGTGCAGCACAATTTTAATCATCATAAAATTTTGATTTTTTTTAATTTTATTATCAGCAGCAGTTAAAAAAAACCAGTAAACTGCAAATTTTTCCAGCGCAGAAAAAAAATGATAATGGCGTCCGGCTTTCTTTAACACCGGCCAATTCCGTCAACACCGGCCAAAACACGTCCAAAATCACGGATGAAATTCAGGCGGGCTGTCGAAAATCCCGTTTTATTCAGGTTGAGCAGCACGCAGTTGCTATCTGTTGCGAATTTCCGGGCACTTTTTTCTCGTGTCAAAAAGCAATAAGTTGATAAAGCAGATAAAGCCGTGTAAGCTCGAACCCGTCCGTCATCCTCCTGTCAGGAAGCGACAAGGGAAACGATAAAAAAGCGCGCTTCTTCCCCAGAACAGAAAATATAACTCTAATCAGTCCAAGAACCGACTGTTCGTCGGGTTCCACTGGTAGGGATCCTGATTGTTTAATTCACTTTTTAACAATGCACATTTAAAAGCACGACAATCGTATTTTCCCTTCTTTTTAGTATGAATCTATTAAACGTAGTGTTTTATTATTTCTCAGGATATTTCGGGATGCGCATAAATTTTGCTGGTTTTTTTTTGAGAGAGATTGACATAAATTTTAAAAAAAACGGTGCATACACTACATTGGTGTAATTGCTTTTTTAATTAAAAACACCAGAAGGAAACAATTTGACAGGCCGAACTCGAAAAATAATCAATTATTTTGCTACTTTGTTGATAAAAAAAATTTCAGGTTGAACTCGTTATAGGTACCAGATTATTACCACGACAAAAACTTAAAAACGGAATGCATCTTTAAAAATGTGCACTGCTGAAAGAAAACCCAAACCAAGGTTGCGCTCAAGGGAACCCAGGGGGTTGCGGTTCAAAGATCAGGCGAAGTGGAGATGGAGACAAGACAATCCCGGTTTATTTGGCTTTTTCTGAGGCGCCCGGGACACTCATCTGCCAGTATCGTCAAAGGCGGCTAACAACATGGCCGCTGAAGCATCCGCAACCCCTTCGGTGGCTCGGTTAGTAGTAGCATGGGCCGTTTTCATTAGGAACGGAAAGAATATCAATACACAAAGCTCACGCTACATAGGTTTGCTCCGCAAATGAGGCTCTGGAAAACGGGCTCATGACAAATCTGGTCACCGTTTTTTTCGTTTACACCTTTACGTTGGATACTTTATTAGCTTTATTTTATACTACAAACTCTATTCCTCTACTTTTATTGTATATTTTAATTTTTTTTATTTTGATACTATTATAATTTAAATTAAATCTTTTTTTTCCCAACAGAAAACTTACCGCGTTTAAAACGCCCTATTTTTTAAAACCCAAGAGCATTCGACACATGTATGACTATCGTTACTGTTAACTTCCCATTAGAAGCAAGGTAAACTACTCTTGTATATTTATATATTTACTAATAAATTTATAATTTTCAAAGGGGCTTAGAACGGCGTTTCCAAGCAAATAATCAGCGAATGGCCATTAAACGTACAATACTATACAGCTTTTTTCTTTCATGCTTTGACACAAAATAAGATTTATTTTCAAGCTTGCTGTTGTCAATAACTACGACGCGAAACTATTTAATTGAAAAGTGTAAAGCAAAGAAATGAGACCAGAAATCTAAATAGTAATTGTTTAATCACACGTTTTAGTAAAAAACATTTTATTAATAAACCATCCAAAAAGTTTAAGATAGTCGTATCAAGAGTTTAATCAGACCTAAATTTATCATTTGCACGCATAGAACCTTAAGTATTTTTAAGAAAACAGTGCATAGAGCAATACGTAACTGAACGAAAGCGTAACATAGTAACTAATTTATAACAAATTAATATTTTCGATAAAACATTGCAAAACCCAAACTGCATCATTAAGATTAAATAAAAATAACATCAGCAACATTTTAAAGCGGCACAAATCCACAACTACGCGTCGTAAGGTCATACCTACCTGGACCTCGAGTGATATGGATGTGTTTTTTATAGTTTTTTTTTACTTTTCCACACTTTTAATTTTTCAGCATGCCATTGCTCTAGTTATTGGAAAGCATATATTTTGTTAAAAGTAAATTAAGTATATCATTAAAATATTTTTTTATTTGTATAATCTTACTCCCATATATTCGAATTGTTTTTGCCGTAAGCTGAGTACTGTTTAAATTTAGCTTCTTCATATTCTTTAAACGTAAAAAAAATCAATGAAATTATTATTTTGCGATCTATATAAAAAAGTTATAGTTTTTGTATTTAAAATAATGATTATTAGATAAAATAAAAAATAAATTTTTTGTAAGGTTTGTAGCCAAGCATTTTTGTACGCAAGGATTTTTTGTATCAACGGATCTTTAAATCTGAAGATTATTACAACAGCTTAAGGATTACAGCTTACTCACCTGATAAGGACGCCAGGCCTTCGTCCGTAACCGGTGTTTCGCAAAGATTGAGGACCTGGAGCTTCGGAAGGTTGTCCGCTATGAGCTGTACCCCGCGGCTCCCCGAACCGGGGTGGACCACAGGTTCAGGTAGCGGAGGGAGGGCAGCTTCATCTTAGGCACTCCGCGCAGGCGCTGGTCACATTGGTAAATGCCAAGGAGAGCTGATTCCAAATTGCCGAAAGAGCCTGAACTGAGCAGAACGGCCAGTTTTTCTCGTCCGTCGACTTGGACGGCAGGGTTAACTTCCGCGGACCGCCCCTTCCCTGTCGCCAGACAATGAATTAGGACAAAAGCTCACGGGTTAATCTCGTCCCTGTCTTTATTACTCTCTAATAACGATCTCAAACAAAACGGCAACAATCTAGACAACAATACACAAAACTGAATTAGTAACAAAAAAGTTATGGACTATAATAGTATTAAAATCACCCTTCAAAAAAGAACGCTATTATGCTCAACTTAGCCTGTACGGTCTGAAAATGCCTCCTACCACGGGCTCTCCCCGTTTTATTGCCCCCCCCCCGCCAAAAAATGAAAAAAGACCCTAAAAAAATATAATGTGATTTGACGCCATGATGGCGGATTTTGTGCAATTTTATAGCCAATTTCAATGTATTTTAAGCCATTTTAAATTATTTTTAACTTATTTTCACTTTTTTTTGTCCCCTTTTTTCCCTTTTTCCCTTCTTTTTTTCTCCTTTTTTCCTCTCCTCTTTTTCTTCCCCCTGCTCAGCCCCCCGTTCTATCGCCCCCCGTTTGAAAAAAGTTGCCCCCCATTTTGGAGCCCCCCAGGCTCAACCCCGGGGGGACTACATGTCCTGATATTTTCATAAAAAAACAATCTAGACAACATTACAACGAATTGAATTATTTATCTGTTCCTGTTATGAATTAAAAGGAACTATTAGGTTTTACCAAACAAACAATCAAGACAACAGTTTAATCAAATCTAAAGAACAAAAAAGGGTATGAACGGAGGAGTGGAGGATCGGGCTCCACCACCTGCCTGCCTCTGATTTTTCAAAAACAAAATCAGGGACCACGTCTTACAAAACAACAAAGAAAAACAAAAAGTGTGTTTTATAAAATTAAGTGGGGGATTGACCTGAGCCGGAATTCACAAAGCGGGGTAAACACGGGGTGCAAACACCGTGTTAGTGTATTCGGTGTAAGCACTGTGTAATTATGGTAGTTGGGCGCTAGCACGTGGTGGCTATTTCTGGGGGACAAGTTACAGTAGGTTTCGCAGCTAATTTTATTTTTGTTTGAAAAATTCCCTCGTTTAACATACATTTACAAATATTGTTCTGCCACTTTTTACAGAAATTTGCAATTATATTTAAAAAGTTTATCAGTTTTTTATACAAATAATTCCTCAATTATTGCTTTTTAAATCTTTTTTTATTTAATGAACTTCAAAATACATGCCAGGTATAGAAACTACTGTAATTTGTCCGCATTACTGCAACACAGAGCTAGCATGAACATATTCCTCTTCTTGTGAAATCCGGCCCCAACTCTGAATCAAACATTATATATAAATAAATACAGCTCAAAAAGGGCCGTTCGTTCGAGAAATCTTTGTACATCGCTTTTTCCTTTGCTGGTGGATACGGCTCGTTGTCGATTTGCAGTTTCAAATCCTCGCTCCATATGACCCTCAGCTCTAGCATTAATGAAACTACTAAAAATAAACACAAAAATCATCATCCTGCCCCAATTAAAAAAAAAAAAACAAACAACAAATACTAAAATCCAGTTTTGCAAACACAAGCTATTTATATAATTACAAATAAAAAATATTTTAAGATGAATTCCCCTAGGCTGAAATTGTTTGGCTGTTCAAGTAACCATTCATTCTTTGAAAAAATAACACGTGCGAAGAAATAACATGACGCATTTTAATAATTATTGGTTACATTACCACTGACCATACGTGGGCAGCCTCCCGAATTTTGGGGGAGGGGGGTATGACCCGACCCCCGACTCTCGGGGGGGGGGTTGTCCCAAAATTTTTGGGGTATACCTAAGCTAAAATACCCCATTTTTAGAGTTTTTAGTATGAAGTTGAATTTTAGGGAGAATGTCCGGGGTACCCTCAATTTTTTGGGGGGTGTTGGCTATAATCGGGATTTTGGGGGTATAACCTCCCCAGCCCCCTCCCCCCTGCCCACCTATGCCACTGACTACTTATTTTTTATTTTTCTTGCCTTAATTTTATTTTTTATTTTTCTCTCAACAACGAGCGGTAAGATCTTAATTTCAGCTTGAAACAATTCAGCTTTAGTTTCTATTTTTAAAGACATTCTTTGTTTAAATAAATTTTTTTATGCAGTTCAGCTAAACTTGGTTAACATTCGTCCACTAAGGCTATGATGACAATTTCTGTGATTGGGTGAAAAACAGTATTTATATTTTGAAAGATGGAAATCAAAGAACAATCGGAAATCTACTTCGCATAGTCCATAGTGTGAAGCGCTGATTAAATAAATGAATGAGGTCATACCCAAAATAAGTTCTAAAAAATCGTTTATTTCGTAATTTCTAAAATCTGTTAAAAAATAAACACGCAGGCCAAGAAAAATAAAAAATAAGTAGTCAGTGGCATAGGTGGGCAGGGGAGGGGATTGGGGTTATACCCCCCAAATCCGATTATAGCCAACACCCCCAAAAAATTGAAGGGTCCCGGACATTCTCCCTAAAATTTGGGGACTTAGTACTAAAAACTCTAAAAATGGGGTATTTTAGCTTAGGTATACCCCAAAAATTTTTTCGGGACACCCCCCCCCCCCCGAATTCGGGTCGGGCATACCCCCCTCCCCCAAAATTCGGGAGGCTGCCCACCTATGGTCAGTGGTAATGTAACCAATAAATTATTAAAATGCGTCATGTTATTTCTGCACGTGTTATTTTTTCAAAGAATGAATGGTTACTTGAACAGCCAAACAATTTCAGCCTGAGGGAATTCATCTTTAAAATATTTTTTATTTGTAATTATATAAATAGCTTGTGTTTGCAAAACTGGATTTTAGTATTTGTTGTTTGTTTTTTTTTTTAATTGGGGCAGGATGATGATTTTTGTGTTTATTTTTAGTCGTTGTCATTAATGCTGGAGCTGGAGGTAGTATGCGACGAGGATTTGAAACTGATGATGATAACCGCGTTGCAATCCACCAGCAAAGGAAAAGCGATGTACAAAGAACTCTGCGACAGACGAACGGCCCTTTTTGAGCTGGTGAGATCGGACTTATTTATTTATATCTAGTGTTTGATTCAGAGTTAGGTAATCAGGGCCGGAATTCACAAAGAGGGATAATCTTCGTGCTAGCTCTGTGTTAGTTAATCCGGACAAATTACAGTAGGTTTCGGTATACCTGGGGCTAAGTCTGTTAAAATTTCATTAAACGATAAAAAAAGATTTAAAAAGCAATAATTGAGGAATTATTTGTATAAAAAACTGATAAACTTTTAAATCTCTATTAAGTAATTGCAAATTTCTGTAAAAAGTGGCAGAACAAAATATTGTAAATATATGTTAAACAAGGAATTTTTCGAACAAAAAAAATAAAATTAGCTGCGAAACCTACTGTAACTTGTCCGGAATAACTACCACCGTGCTAGCGCCCAAAAATACCGTAGATTACACAGTGCTTACACCGAATACACTAACACGGTGTTTGCACCGTGTTTACCCCGCTTTGTGAATTCCGGCTCAGGTCGAATCCCACTTAATTTTATAAAACACACTTTTTGTTTCTTTGTTTGTTTTGTAAGACATAATACTATCGTTGTTTTGAAAAGTGATCAGAGGCAGGCAGGTGGGATAAAACTCAATCCTCCCACTACTCCGTTCATACCTTTTTGTTTCTTAATTTAATTAAACTGTTGTCTTGATTGTTTGTTTGGTAAAACCTAATATCGTTCCTTTTAAAAGATGATAACAGGAACGGGATAACCTCAATAATTCAATTCATTGTAATGTTGTCTAGATTGTTGATGAAATATCAGACATGCACCGCCCCCCCCCCCGGGGTCACAACGGGGGGGGGGGGCATTTCCAAATTGGGGGGAGCACGGGGGGCAACTTTTGAAACGGGGGCAATAAACCGGGGGGGTCAAGCAGGGGGGAAAAAAAAAAAGAGAAAAAAAGGAGAAAAAAAAGAAAGGGAAAGGGAAAAAAGGGACAAAAAAAAAGCGGAAATAAGGTAAAAATAGGCTCTAAAATGGCTTAAAATACATTCGAAATAGGCTAAAAACTGCAAAAATTCGCGATGATGGCGTCATCATAGGTCAAAAATGGCGTCATATTTTTAGGGTACTTTTTCATTTTTTGGCGGGGGGGGGGGCGTTTAACGGGGGGGGGGGGGGTCCTCCAATAAAACGGGGGGGAATTCTCTCCAATAAAACGGGGGGGGCATTTTCAGACCGTGCACAGGTCTGAAACATAATAGCGTTCTTTTTGAAGGGTGATAAGAGGCGGGGGTAAAGTTAATACTATTATAGTCCATAACTTTTTTGTTTCCTAATTCAGTTTATTGTATTGTTGTCTAGATTGTTGGTTTGTTTGAGATCGTTCTCTTTAGAGAGTGATGAGAGACAGGGGACAAGACTAACCCGTGAGCTTTTTGCCCTCCCAAGCACAGCACTAACTGAACGAAGTACAGCGA
>JASAMX010015548.1:0-13292 GCA_030248175.1 Microlaimidae sp. YZB2_3
AATCATCATATTAATTACCAGCAACCTTGAAGTTTGAATTGACGGATTATATTAAAAAGTTTAAAATATTCGGGAATTTTAACATTTTGTATGATTTTTATTAGTTTTGCTGAACCAATATTTGTAAGAATAAATTTTTAGGGTTCAATCGATCAAGTTGCAAGAGAAAGACTTTGCATAAGCATAGTTGGTTGGCACTCTGGGGCCGGTTTACTAAACGTGTGCTGACTAGGTGCTTTGTTAGCACGTTGTTTTAAACCCTTGATAATGCTTTAGTTTTGTGGTTTTTTTTCAAGAAATCTTATGGGACTCTTGTTTAAATGGGAAAAATTAATATTTAATAGTTTTATGATATTTGTTTTAAATAAAATCTAATAAATCAATAACCTTTAGTTAGAAGTTTCGCTAGCAACTTCTAACTAAGTGTTATTGTCTTATTAGTTTGTATTTAAAAAAAATATGCATAAAATTAGTAAAATATTCATCTATGTCATGCAGACCAAGAGTTTTCTAAGATTTTTGAAAGAAAAACCCATTAATTAAATTACTACGAAGAATTTAAAACAACGTGCTAACATAGCACCTAGTCAGAACACGTTTAATAAACAGGCCCCGAGCTGATTGTTCGTTCCGTATAGTGTTTATTTTAATTTATTCATAAATTTTTGCATCAACAAAACTAAGGTGCTTCAAATTGCTGCAAAAGGACTTTTTAAGCAAAATGGTATTTAAATTATTTCTTATGTGGCTTTAGTCGATTTTATAAAAATCCAACTTTAAAAGTTTTCATTCTCGCAAATATTATATTATGTTTAATAATTATTTACGATCACCAAGAAAGACTGAAACAAAAATTATTTATTTAAAAAATAACGTATAACTCAGTAGACATAAATTTAATCATTCAAAATAGCAGTGATTTTTGCAATAGTTTTATGAAATTTACAAAATTTTTACGTTTTACGATTTTTGAAATCGTTTTGTCGATTCACCTTTGTTTTCATCGATTTCCTGATTTACATTTTTTTTTTCTTAAAACAAAAAAAAAGATAATACCTTTGTAAAGATTATTATAATCAGAAATAAAAAGGTTGATTTTGTTTGGTTTTATTTTTTTTTCTTCGTTTTTTAACAATAATTTACGAATTATAGACACGTCTTGCCAAGCTTTAGAACACCCATCTGCTGGGAGTCCAATTTGCATATGCAGCGTTAATAACACATTCTGCCAACGGTGCGCTAAAACTAAAGTGGAAGTAAATAAGATCTTTTTTGTTTATAATTAACTAAATCTAAGCATCAGTCGGGGTGAAGAAGACCAACATTAAGAAAATAAAAACAATTTTTAATACAAAAAATTAGCATAATATTTTGAATGTTTGATGTGATATTTCCAATGCAGTTTTAACTAGCTGCGAATTTTAAATGCAGTTTTCACTAAATTATGGTTGAATTATCTGGCTGATCTCGTAAATTTATATCTAGAAATAAGAAGACCAATTAGAATTGCGCGGTTCTGACGTTTTTTCAATGGAAACGAATTGAAACGCATGATTTTTTATAATTCCCGCCTTTTCACAAAATATAAAAAAAAGAATCAATTTTAGCGCTTAAAATATTGCATTCTTCTTCTAAAAGTGAGTAATTTGATAAATACTTGTTAAAATAAGGTATTTTTAATCTTTAATATTAAATTGTTTTTACTAAAAATTATTTTAAATTGTCTTATTAAATGGCCATTTCAATACTTCAAATACTGAGGTCATATAGGTTTGATTTGCCTAATAGTACTTTTCAAAATAAAAGGCAAAATAAATAAAAAAGTATTAAATAAAAAAAGAGGTTAAAATACTCACTCGCAAATATGCGAATAGCGGCGAAATGAGCCACAGTCATTATAAAATACACATGAATGTGACTCTTTCTGTAGTTATTAGGGTACTGTTTTCAATTCAAAATGAGTCACAGTTGCATATTTTATAAGAATTGTGGCTCATTTTGCTGTAGTCACGACGATATGCTCACTTGCAGGAGTGTTTGGAAAAATGGATCGGAAGCACGGAAGAACTCATGTCACCTTGTCTATGCAACGACACCATGTGTTCAAATGATGACAGCCCACCTATTTCTGGTCTACATTATACATGCATGTGCACCGCCAGATCTGGTAAACAAATTATCCGCTCCTCACCCTGTAAAGACAACCAGTTTAGATGCCCCATTTTGGCAGTAATAATAAACCAAAGTCACATAAGGGATAATTTACATACAACAGGATTAAATTTTGGAATACATCCTTTAAAATTTTGAGTTCAGTACAATTAATGTACACTCACTTTTATTTACAATATTTTTTTTTGTTTTTTTGGCAAAAACCACTGAACTCAAATTCCAAAGAATGTATTGTAAATTTAATCCTGTTGTATGTAAATTAATCCTTATGTGACTTTGTTCGATTATTGAATGTATTGGGGGGAACTGAAAAAATCAATTGAGGGACTTGAAACCGAAGTGGTTCGGAACCGAAATAGGAAATTAGCAAGTGGCGAACTTGGAGCTGAAATTTTGAAATTGCTAAAACTTTAGCTCTAAGCCACAACCTTAGCCCAAACCATTTTTTTTTATTAAATAAAGATTTCATTTTTATATATCCATGTTGCAAAAGTTTTTTTTCTTCCCGATGCTTCCCATTTAGTACCTTAAAACTTCGTGCAGAAAAATTCACTCAAATTTTGCATTCCCTTTTCTTGGGCCCCACCAATCTTACACTGAGCTAGTTTTGCAAAATAGAACTGCAAATATAACCATTTGAAAAGGAGTAAATTCTTATTGATTCCCTGGATAAGTGATAATATAAGTGGATTGAACTTTTGCATATATGAAAAATAATTAAATTGTTTTAAAAAAATCAAGATCGAAATAAACTTAATTTATAAATCATAACACCTTGGACTGGAATTGTCTTATTAAAAAGTACGGGACCTACCACTATAAATAATTTCTATAATAAATACTACTATAATCACTTCCTGTTTTGCTGCATCCGGGGGTTCATTGTAGCAAAATTCTAGTTCAAGGTGTCTATAAAAATAATATTTACAAAGTATTATGTATAATTACTGTACATGTGCTTTTCTACTTGTAATTAAATAGTGTGATGTGATATTTTTTGAAATTCCAAAATCATTTATGTTTTCTAACAAACAAATAGTTGAATGAACGGGAGCTCCGGTTTAAATGAATGGAGTTTTGAAGCAAAGTATTAAAAGGTAGCAACAGAAATTATAACGATGGAAATTGTCAGTTGTTGAATTTATTTTAAAAGTATAAATTAAGATATAAATTTAATGTTCTTGTTTTTAAATTTAAAGTTTTTTTTTATTTTTTAATGTATTTTTTGATATCAACTTATTTTATTGTGTTTTTTAGTTTATTGATATAGTAAATTGCAGTTGTATTTTATCTATAGTATTTAGGTAAATGCCGCAAATGTGTCGACAAACTTTGCAAATTTCACGAGGTTAAAGTGTATCCATGCGTCTGTCAGAACTCGCGCTGCACATCCACAGACGCTCGTATGACGCCTGGCCAACATCAATTATGCTATTGTAACAAGTAAAATAAAGGTCTGGGTTGAGGATTGTGGCCGCAGAAATTCGGAATCAAAAATGGGGAACGTGAGCCGGAAGTGGAAAACCTGGAGCTAAATGTTTAAAATTGTTAAAACATGTACTTAAGACTTTAATTAACACCAAATCATTTTTTTTGCTTTTAGCTCCAGGTTTACATTTTTGCGGCTTGAAGTTCTAAAAATTTTCTGACTTCTTCAAAGTCGCCTTTCCAATATTGTTACTTTAATTTGTGTATAAAAGTAAATAAGTAAATTCTTACTTTTTTTTCTTTTATTTTTATTTAGATTAAAAAATTCACTTTAGAGTGTGTGTTTTAACTAAATCTACAGTCACGCTGTACAAATTAGGTAAATACCGAAAGCTTCTGTGGTGTAAAGAACATAAATGCGTACACTGACACGCATTTTAACCTATTAGTGTAACCAAGCTTTTAATTTTGATTAGTTTGTGGTGGGTTGGAAATAATCCACAGGTTGCATGGCCTATAGCGACCGTTAATGCATTTGCACTTATTTTTTGATCTGGAGTATGTGGTACATCTTCATGACCAAACGAAAATAAGTTTTGTTTTGTCTGTTGCTCAAAATGTAGGTAATTTTATCATAGTTATTTTAAGTGAAAATAAATCATTAAACCCATTGTTCCTCCTTATTTAAAATTGGTTGCTTCTTGGTAGTGACCGGTTGGATTTCAGTTTCATAAACTTCTTAAAAGTGTGATTCATAAATAAAATAAATTTTTTTTGTTTAGGCAAATGTTGTCGCTCTGCAGGTCATGTACAGAGCGCTCCTGTATGCGGAAGTATAATGAGGGATGGAACGACACTATCGATCTTTTTCCAGAAATCAATCCCCTCATGTCAACAACTGAATCATCTTATATTATCGATTCAAATTTAACAACAGTAAAAATCTATTTAGCAAAATAGTGCCATGGTGTTAGTACAAGTAAAAAATAACGAAAAATTTGCGGCTCAAATCTTGGATTCAGTCTTAATCATAGGCTTAGTCCAAGTTTGTTGTGAGGTATAGATATAAATCGAGCCTGGATTATAAAACATTGAGCTGCAACACATGAAATTATAAACTAAATTTCACTTTAAAATATTCATGCAGCTCATTTTATAAAAACAACATTTAGAAGGGTTAAAGTTAGCGTAGCAAACAAATTTGCTAATTAGGTATTTTTTAATACTTTAAAAAACGCTACTGACGCTTCATATGGCATCAGAAGAACAACAGAACGGCGGAAAGATTTTTTCGTGCGCTCAGGAGCCTGTATTTGCACCGATAAAAAGTATGTATATATAAATAATTTTATATAATTAATTTAGAATAATAATATAAATCACTTTAATTGTATTCACATCGAAAAGATTACTGAATGTGACCTTGCATAAACCTACGATATTTTTTGTAAAAAAGTAACCAATTTATAGGCAAGAGTCCAATAATGTTTAATTTGGTATTTTTTTCTGATAGACCGCAAAAATCCTTTTACTCATCTTATATATTGTCTAAAGTGCTCAAAGGAAAAAGTTTAAAGGTAAATCTTTAAAGGCAAAATTCCTAAGAAAATTTGTGCAACTTTGTTTTTTTTCTGGACCTTTCCTTATAAAAACTTGCTACTAACCTTTTTACCAACCTAACTATACAATTTTTTACCAGTGTTTTGATCTTTTTGAGACAACATTGGACGTCTTTGTTAGAGGATTTTAAAAACAAAGTTCCTGCAAGCAAATTCTGCTGAAATCGGAGCCATGCTTTTGAATTGTTCAAAACCAGTCCCTTGGATTTTAATCTTAGGACTTGTTAAACGAAGTATGAACTGGGCTTAAGAGGCAAAAAAAGACGACGATTTACCATTTAATTTTTTTAAAACAAAACCATTCAATAATAGTAATTTTTGGTTGTTTTTGTACTCATGGAAAGATTAAGTATTGTCCAGTAGTTTTTCAGAATTTTCAGAGGTATGAGTTTGAACAAGAAATAAACACGTGTTACTGTTTTAGATTTAAACGACAGTCCAAAATTGTTTAACCCCTTCAAAATAATAATTCAAAAATAGTAAAAACACGTTTTCGAAAAAAAAAATGTCCAAACAAAAATTTCCAAAGCAAAACACAACCGTACAAAAGTTTTTTGGACTTTTTTTTTGAAATTTCTTTTCAGACACTTTAAATAAAGCAGAAAACAGGCTTTATAGGGATTAGTTTTAATAAACAGAGATTTTTTAAATAAATACAGCATAATTAAAAATAAATTAGCATCCGAACAGATTTCTGGCTAAAGTTGTCCAGAATAAGCAACCTTATCTTTCCAAAAAAAAAGAAACTTAATTTTTTTATAAACATTAATTCATGTGCAGTTTACAAATGAGCAAAAATATTATGCCCTAAGGTATACAGTCCTGGTCGTGCAAAGCCCAGAAACAATGCATCGCTCAAAACGTTTTTCAAACGTTTTGGCATTCAACCATCATCAACGCAGCGTTTAAGAGAGAAAAGCGCGCAAGGCTGAATAATGTTAGTCGCGTATTTCCTTTCTACAGGGTGCACTGATTTGCTGCCGTTAATAAAACCCTGAGTGAAAATCATTGTTACCGCATATAAAGTTTAGTTTCTATTAATATGTTTAATATTTAAGAACTGTTTTTGAAATTCGTTTGTTTATTAGTTATTCTACTATACATTGCAAAAGGTGCTTAAAATTCGCATATAAACAAGCATATTTTATTTGATACATATTTAGATTTTTTTGGGTTCGTGTTTTGGATTTGTTCTTAAATGAAAAGACATTCGATATTTCACCCACAAAATTTTCTTAAGAAGACGAATTTTAAACACCTTTTCAATGTTTAGTAGAATAACAAACGAATTTCCGAAACAATTCTTACTAACTTAACACATTAATAGAAGGTACGGGGTCTTTAGAGCCGCAAGTAGGGAACTTGGAGCCGTCGGAAAATTTTTTTACTTTTTTTTGGGCTTCGGTTAGGCTTAGGTATAGGTTTTAGCGATGTTTATTTTTGGCTCCAAGTTCCCTAGGCTCCATCGACCTTAAACCTAATAGAAACTAAAAATTGTTTTAAACACGCTTATAATAACTTAATATGCGGTAATAATGTTTTCCACTCAGGGTTTATATTAACGGCCGCAAATCAGCGCGTCCTGTGTATAGGAAATACCAGACTAACATTTTTCAGCCCTGCGCGCTTTTCTTTCTCTTGCTTCTCTTGCTGTGTGGATGGTTGAACGGCAAAACGTTTGAAAAACGTTCTGAACAATGCATCGTTTAAAATGGGCTTAATACGATACTAGGACTGTATACCTTACGGCGAAATACTCTGCTCATTTGTAAACTGCACATGAATTAATGTTTATAAAAAAATTAAGTTTCTGTTTTTTTGGAAAGATAAGGTTGCATATTCTGGACAACGGTTTAGCCAGAAATCTGTTCGGATGTTGCTAATTGATTTTTGATTAAGCTGTATTTATTTAAAAAAGTCTCTGCTTATTAAAACTAATCCCTATAAAGCCTGATTTACCTGCTTTATTTAAAGTGTTTGAAAAGAAATTCAAAAAGAAAAGTCCAAAAAACTTTTGTACGGTTGTGTTTTGCTTTGAAAATTTCTGTTTGGACATTTTTTTTTTCGAAAACGTATTTTTACTATTTTTGAATTATTATTTTGAAGGTTTAAAGCAATTTTGGACTGTCGTTTAAATCTAAAACAGTAACACGTGTTATTTTCTTGTTCAAACTCATACCTCTGAAAATTCTGAAAAACTACTGGACAATATTTAATCTTTCCATAATAAAAACAACCAAAAATTACTATTATTGAATGGTTTTGTTTTAAAAAAATTAAATCTTAAATCGTCGTCTTTTTTTGCCTCTTAAGCCCAGTTCATACTTCGTTTAAGCAAGCCCAAGATTAAAATCCAAGGGACTGGTTTTGAACAATTCAAAAGCATGGCTCCGATTTCAGCAGAATTTGCTTGCAGGAACTTTGTTTTTAAAATCCTCTAACAAAGACGTCCAATGTTGTCTCAAAAAGATCAAAACACTGGTAAAAAATTGTATAGTTAGGTTGGTAAAAAGGTTAGTAGCAAGTTTTTATAAGGAAAGGTTCAGAAAAAAAAAACAATTTGCACAAATTTTCTTAGGAATTTTGCCTTTAAACATTTACCTTTAAACTTTTCCTTTTGGGCACTTTAGACAATATATATGATGAATAAAAGGATTTTTGCGGTCTATCAGAAAAAAATACCAAATTAAACATTATTGGACACTTGCCTATAAATTGGTTACTTTTTTACAAAAAATATCGTTGGGTTTATGCAAGGTCACATTCAGTGGTTTTTTCGATGTGAATACAATTAAAGTGATTTATATTATTATTCTAAATTAATTATGTAAAATTATTTATATATACATACTTTTTATCGGTGCAAATACAGGCTCCTGAGCGCACGAAAAAATCTTTCCGCCGTTCTGTTGTTCTTCTGATGCCATATGAAACGTCAGTAGCGTTTTTTAGAGTATTAAAAAATACCTAATTAGCAAATTTGTTTGCTACGCTAACTTTAACCATTCTAAAATTTGTTATTAATAAACCAAAAGCTGGCATGAATATTTTAAAGTGAAATTTAGTTTATAATTTCATGTGTTGCAGCTCAATGTTTTATAATCCAGGCTCGATTTATATCTATACCTCACAACAAACTTGGACTAAGCCTATGATTAAGACTGAATCCAAGATTTGAGCCGCAAATTTTTCGTTATTTTTTACTTGTACTAACACCATGGCACTAATTTGAAAAATAAGATTTTTACTGTTGTTAAATTTGGATCGATAATATAAGATGATTCAGTTGTTGACATGAGGGGTTCGATTTCTGGAAAAAGATCGATAGTGTTGTTCCATCCCTCATTATACTTCTGCATACAGGAGCGCTCCTGAACAGGACGGGGATAGTGATAACATTTGCCTAAACAAAAAAAATTATTTTATTTATGAATCACACTTTTAAGAAGTTTATGAAACTGAAATCCAACCGATCACTACCAAGAAGCAACCAATTTTAAATAAGGAGGAACAATGGGTTTAATAATTTATTTGCACTTAAAATAACTATGATAAAATTACTTACATTTTGAGCAACAGACAAAACAAAACTTATTTTCGTTTGGTCATGAAGATGTACCACATACTCCAGATCAAAAAATAAGTGCAAATGCATTAACGGTCGCTATAGGCCATGCAACCTGTGGATTATTTCCAAACCACCACAAACTAATCAAAATTAAAAGCGTGGTTACACTAATAGGTTAAAATGCGTGTCAGTGTACGCATTTATGTTCTTTACACCACAGAAGCTTACGGTATTTACCTAATTTGTACAGCGTGACTGTAGATTTAGTTAAAACACACACTCTAATGTGAATTTTTTAATCTAAATAAGAATAAAAGAAGAAAAAAAGTAAGAATTTACTTATTTACTTTTATACACAAATTAAAGTAACAATATTGGAAAGACGACTTTGAAGAAGTCAGAAAATTTTTAGAACTTGAAGCCGCAAAAATCTAAACCTAGAGCTAAAAGCAAAAAAAAAGATTTGGTGTTAATTAAAGTCTTAAGTACATGTTTTAACAATTTTAAACATTTAGCTCCAGGTTTTTCACTTCCGGCTCACGTTCCCCATTTTTGACTCCGAATTTCTGCGGCCGCAATGCTCAAGTCAGACCTTTTTTTTACCTGTTACAATAGCATAATTGATGTTGGCCAGGCGTCATACGAGCATCTGTGGATGTGCAGCGCGAGTTCTGACAGACGCATGGATACACTTTAACCTCGTGAAATTTGCAAAGTTTGTCGACACATTTGCGGCATTTACCTAAATACTATAGATAAAATACAACTGCAGTTTACTATATCAATAAACTAAAAAACAAAATAAACTAAGTTGATATCAAAAAATACATTAAAAAATAAAAAAACTTTAAATTTAAAAACAAGAACATTAAATTTATATCTTAATTTATACTTTTAAAATAAATTCAACAACTGACAATTTCCATCGTTATAATTTTTATTGCTACCTTTTAATACTTTGCTTCAAAACTCCATTCATTTAAACAGAGCTCCCGTTCATTAGACTTGTTGTTGTAGAAACATAAATGATTTAGAATTTCAAAAAATATCACATCACACTATTTAATTACAAGTAGAAAAGCACATGTACTGTAATTATACATAATACTTTGTAAATATTATTTTTATAGACACCTTGAACTAGAATTTGCTACAAATGAACCCCCGGATGCAGCAAAACAGGAAGTGATTATAGTAGTATTTATTATAGAAATTATTTATAGTGGTAGGTGCCGTACTTTTTTATAAGACTATTCCAGTCCAAGGTGTTATGATTTATAAATTAAGTTTATTTCGATCTTGATTTTTTTAAAACAATTTACTTATTTTTCATATATGCAAAAGTTCAATCCACTTATATTATCACTTATCCAGGGAATCAATAAGAATTTACTCCTTTTCAAATGGTTATATTTGCAGTTCTATTTTGCAAAACTAGCTCAGTGTAAGATTGGTGGGGCCCAAGAAAAGGGAATGCAAAATTTGAGTGAATTTTTCTGCACAAAGTTTTAAGGTACTAAATGGGAAGCATCGTGTAAAAAAAAAACTTTTGCAACATGGATATATAAAAATGAAATCTTTATTTAATAAAAAAAAATGGTTTGGGCTAAGGTTGTGGCTTAGAGCTAAAGTTTTAGCAATTTCAAAATTTCAGCTCCAAGTTCGCCACTTGCTAATTTCCTATTTCGGTTCCGAACCACTTCGGTTTCAAGTCCCCTCAATTGATTTTTTCAGTTCCCCCCGACACATTCAATAATCGAACAAAGTCACATATGGATTAATTTACAGACAACAGGATTAAGTTTGCAATACATTCTTTGGAATTTGAGTTCAGCGGTTTTTGCCAAAAAAAAACAAAAAAAAATATTGTAAATAAAAGTGAGTGTACATTAATCTTTACTGAACTCAAAATTTTAAAGGATGTATTCCAAAACTTAATCCTGTGATGTAATATCCCTTATGTGACTTTTGGTTTATTATTACTGCCAAAATGGGGCATCTAAACTGGTTGTTTTTACAGGGTGAGGAGCGGATAATTTGTTTACCAGATCTGGCGGTGCACATGCATGTATAATGTAGACCAGAAATAGGTGGGCTGTCATCATTTGAACACATGGTGTCGTTGCATAGACAAGGTGACATGAGTTCTTCCGTGCTTCCGATCCATTTTTCCAAACACTCCTGCAAGTGAGCATATCGTCGTGACTACAGCAAAATGAGCCACAATTCTTATAAAATACGCAACTGTGACTCATTTTCGAATTGAAAACAGTACCCTAATAACTACAGAAGGAGTCACATTCATGTGTATTTTATAATGACTGCTGGCTCATTTCGCCGCTATTCGCATATTTGCGAGTGAGTATTTTAACCTCTTTTTCTATTTAATACTTTTTTATTTATTTTGCCTTTTATTTTTAAAAAGTACTATTAGGCAAATCAAACCTATATGACCTCAGTATTTGAAGTATTGAAATGGCCATTTAATAAGACAATTTAAAATAATTTTTAGTAAAAACAATTTAATATTAAAGATTAAAAATACCTTATTTTAACAAGTATTTATCAAATTACTCACTTTTAGAAGAAGAATGCAATATTTTAAGCGCTAAAATTGATTCTTTTTTTTATATTTTGTGAAAAGGCGGGAATTATAAAAAATCATGCGTTTCAATTCGTTTCCATTGAAAAAACGTCAGAACCGCGCAATTCTAATTGGTCTTCTTATTTCTAGATATAAATTTACGAGATCAGCCAGATAATTCAACCATAATTTAGTGAAAACTGCATTTAAAATTCGCAGCTAGTTAAAACTGCATTGGAAATATCACATCAAACATTCAAAATATTATGCTAATTTTTTGTATTAAAATTTGTTTTTATTTTCTTAATTTTGGTCTTCTTCACCCCCACTTATGCTTATATTTATTTAATTATAAAAAAAAAAGATATTATTTACTTCCACTTTAGTTTTAGCGCACCGTTGGCAGAATGTGTTATTACTATGCAGTATGCAAATTTGGACTCCCAGCACGGTGTTCTAAAGCTTGGCAAGACGTGTCTATAATTCGTAAATTATTGTTAAAAAACGAAGAAAAAAAATAAAACCAAACAAAATCAACCTTTTTTATTTCTGATTAGCAGAACTCTTAACGACAAAGGTATTATCTTTTTTTTTTGTTTTAAGGAAAAATGTAAATCTCAGGAAATCGATGAAAACAAAGGTGAATCGACAAAACGATTTCAAAAATCGTAAAACGTAAAAATTTTGTAGATTTCATAAAACTATTGCAAAAATCACTGCTATTTTGAATGATTAAATTTATGTCTACTGAGTTATACGTTATTTTTTAAATAAATAATTTTTGTTTCAGTCTTTCTTGGTGATCGTAAATAATTATTAAACATAATATAATATTTGCGAGAATGAAAACTTTTAAAAGTTGGATTTTTATAAAATCGACTAAAGCCACATAAGAAAAAGAATCGAGATACCATTTTGCTTAAAAAGTCCTTTTCCCGCAATTCGAAGCACCTTAGTTTTGTTGATGCAAAAATTTCATGAAATAAAATTAAAATCAAACACCATACGGAACGAACAATCAGCGGGGGCCGGTCCATTAAACGCGTTCTGACTAGGTGCTATGTTAGCACGTTGTTTTAAATTCTTTGAAGAAATTTAATTAATGGCGTTTTCTCGCATAAACTTAGAAAACTCTTGGTCTGCATGACATAGATGAATATTTTACTAATTTTATGCATATTTTACGTAAACAAAAACTAATAAGACAATAACACTTAGTTAAAGGCTAGCGAAAGTCTTCTACCTTAAAGGTTAAAGATTTATTAGATTTTATTTAAAACAAATATCATAAAACTAATTGACAACTAAGTTTTCCCATTTAAACAAGAGTCCCATAAGATTTCTTAAAAAAAAAACCAGTAAACTAAAGCATTATCAAGGGTTTTAAACAACGTGCTAACAAAGCACCTAGTCAGCACACGTTTAGTAAACCGGCCCCTGAGTGCCAACCAACTATGCTTATGCAAAAACTTTTTCTTGCAACTTGATCGATTGAACCCTAAAAATTTATTCTTACAAATATTGGTTCAGCAAAACTAATAAAAATCATACAAAATGTTAAAATTCCCTAATATTTTAAACTTTTTAAATATAATCCGTCAATTCAAACTTCAAGGTTGCTGGTAATTAATATGATGATTTTTGGCTAAAATTTGTACAGATTTTAAAAACTAAAAGCAAAGAAATAATTAAGATTAGAATTTTTTTGGTAATGTTTTGTTGCGAAGAGGTATCTTTTCTAGCTTACAGATTCACGCCGCCCTTCCGTTATAACACAGATAATATGAGCAAAGCTGTTTCACAATATCTGATTTAAAATTAGCGATATTTTTTGTTGAATTGCCAAAGTGATAGAAGCAGATGTATTTTTCCGGTTTTAAGAAAAAAATTCAGATGAAAAAGTGCACATCTCTTACAAGTT
>JASAMX010015550.1:0-12558 GCA_030248175.1 Microlaimidae sp. YZB2_3
CCAGAGGAATCCTGGACAGAAACCGCGCCAAGTTTAATTCGCCGGAGAAAAACGGATCCTCGCCAATGGATTTAAAGACGCCAACCAGAATGGAGAAACGCGTTTCGGGGTTGTCGGCGGATTTTGGCGGGCAACGGCAGGGAAGAAGGGGCCGAAACCGCCAGCCCCCGCGCTACCATTGTCGGGCGCGCGGACTTTGCCGGACGGGGAGTCGTCCGGAAACCGGGAAATAACCGCCCAGGAGATTGGGGACGTCTCGGAAAGCGCGGAGCGCAAAGCGTCGCCCGGAGAACCAAAGACGGACCTTCCAGGATCTGTAGATAGCGACCCGCGCCCGGTGCAGCCCGTGACCGCCCCGTCCGATACGAGGCCGCAGCAAATGGCGGCAGTTCCGACCACGGGGAGACGGGAGTCCAACCGATCTGTGATTTTGGAAGTGGGAGGGGAGGAGGAGGACGACACAGCAACAGCAATGGCGGTGAACAAAATACTGGACAATCTATACGACGATCTTGTTATCGAGGAAAATAAAAACAAGCACAAAACAAGTATCAGAAATTAATTTAAAAACCCGTGGGAGAAATTGCCTTCTTTCTTATTAATTAGTTAAATAACAATCGTAGCATGTTTTTTAGCGAGGGTGTGCTCTAAGCTAGATTATATCTCAAGAGAAACCGATTTTCTTAGCAGTAAAGTTAAGTAGTTGTATTATTATTTGCTTTACTTTTTTTTTAAAATCCAATATGGAATGAACAATACCTGGCTCACGACGTTTATCAGTATGTTAACTTTAAAATAAAAAATAATAATTTAAAAGTCTATTGCAGTCTTGACATTAATGGTTACAAGCATACATGGGCACGGGGGGGTTGGGGGGTTAACCCCCCAAATTCTGAGAAGGAGGGTTTAACCCCCCCACTCAGAAAAGGGGGGGAAGGTTAAACCCCCCAATTTTGGAAAAATGAAGAAAAAAATGTCTTTCAAATGACTTCTAACTGCCTCCAATCTTAAGTTTTAAGGTCAAAATGAATGTTTTAAACACTAAAAAGCTCGAAAATGCAACAAAATGGCTTTTTTACCTAAATTTAGCGTTTTTTACCAATTTTTCGTTGAAATCGAAAAACGATATGAGTAAAATGCACTGCAGACAAAAACGATATGGGTATTTTGCGTTTCTTGGATTTTAACCCCCCTAATTTGGGGTTTAACCCCCCACTCCGGACCAACTTGCTTATGTACAGTTACAAGTCACCCAAAAAAGGAGAAAAAAAAGAGAAAAAAAAGAAGGGAAAAGGGACAAAAAAGGTAAAAATAGGTCTAAAATGCCTTAAAATACATTGAAATAGGCTAAAAACTGCAAAAAAATTCGCGATGATGGCGTCATCATAGGTCAAAAATGGCGTCCTAATTTTCATGTAATATTTTCTTGAAAAATGAGTGGATACTTTACCACCTAGTTATTTTCACCCTGATAGAATTCATCTTTAGCACTAAAGATTAAATGTACATTTTATGCATGTTGTTAGAATTAAAGGCATTTTTGTACTATACCCCATCAATTTTTAACAGTAAATATTTCATGTCTTTACCTTATTTTTATCTAATTTTAAGCCTTAGGCTTTCTACTTAGACTTTGACTCTGTATAAGACTGAAACTTACTTTTAATTTCAGGCTTTCACTTATGCTGAAATAAAAAAAGAGGATTATTATCTGATTCAGAAAAATAAAACTGTCATATGTGGCCGCCGGTTCGAATGGGAAAATTAAAACACTTTTAAATGTTTTAAAGCCATTCTTAACGGCCGCCGGTTACAAGACAAGACTTGAACTAGTTTTTGCTTTGTGTTTAAACTGCATCAAATTTAGAACGAAGCTATATATAATCTTAAAATATCTTCTATTTAATTCTCAAAGTTGTCAATTTTCATGTTTTGATATTTTCTTCAAAATTATTTTGCAATGCGTTTAACTAACTGCGCATTTTATGATTCCGTTAATTTTGGCCACTTGAAAATTTAGGTGAAAGAACCTACCGTTTTTTGCTGTTTATAAATGTCATTGTACTACCGTATTTATAAAGATTTTTTTTGCTCGTTTGACTTTGTTTTGACGTTTTTTAAGCCAAAAATAAAAATTGAACAAAAAATACAAATTATTAAAACTTGTTTTTTTAAGGTTTTGACATAATTATTTAAAGTATTGCTAATAACTATTAAAGTTCGCGAACGGAAAAAATTAAGTTATATGCACCAAGAACAATACCTAAGGGTAAATTTGCAACCTTTAGAAATTTTTATTGTTCGTTTAAGCAATAGTTATGGCCAGTTTTTTGCAGATTGGCCGAAATAAATGGCACGCGCCTTAACTTCGGCCACTTTAAAAAAAAGTTTAAACCTTGACTGATTTTTAAGTGTAACAGAAATATTCAAATATTGCACTGGAATAACAAATATAGCTATTGTTTGATTTTTAGGCCAAATTTTGGCTTGATTGAAAAACCCAGAAAAAACTTATTCAAAACAATAAAAAAAGGTTGCCGAAATTAAGTCAGTTACCCTAACATTAAAAATCGTGCGACAGCACGAAAAAATTTTCAAAAATTGTCTTTAAAATTTATTAGAAACATTACTTAAAAGTTGTAAAAAGGCAGACCTGTGCACTGCCCCCCCCGGGTTAAAACGGGGGGCAATTCTGAAGGGGGGCACGGGGGGCAACTTTTTTGAAATGGGGGGAGGCAATAAAACGGAAGGCAAGCAAGGGGAAAGAAAAAAAAAGAGAAAAAAGGAGAAAAAAGAGAAAAAAAGAAGGGAAAAGGGAAAAAAGGGACAAAAAAAAGCGAAAATAAGGTAAAAATAGGTCTAAAATGGCTTAAAATACACTGAAATAGGCTAAAAACTGAGAAAAATGTGGATGATGGCGTAGGTCAAAAATGGCGTCATAATTTTAGGGTACTTTTTCATTTTTTGGCGGGTGGGCAATAAAACGGGGGGGCAAATCCTCCAATAAAACGGGGGAGCATTTTCAGACCGTGTACAGGTCTGAAAAGGTATATAAATGTCGAGCGCCTAGCGGAGCGAAACGCGAGAAAATTTTTTAAAATTGTTCTCTTAGGTCTCCCAAATTTTTACCTCCGCCAGCCCAAAATAGGGGGTTACGTTAGAATTCCCATAACCCCCCTTACGCCCTTGCACGTAACGATTTTTCGCAACCTGAAAAAAGGGGGAACTTACAGTAAATCTAAGCTCGGCGCAAACAAGTAGCCCTTTCAAGAAGGTGGCTTGTTAATAACACAAGTATTAAACTTTACTAATAATTTTAACACAGTATTAAACTCTTTTAAGAATTATTTTTTCCAAAAATTTACAAAAAACATAAATCATGAAATCACAAGTAAACAATCTTAATACTTTCATAAATCAAATAAATAGTTTAAATAAATAAATAAATAAGGTTGCAAAAGATTTTCGCGAAGAAAGTACAAAAGTAATGTATCCGTCATTCGCTGACCACTTGTGTCTGTGGCGCCAAATTATGGTTATGATATGACGTCTGAAGAAAAAGGCACATTTTTACCTATACAGAAGGGTATTAAAAGGAAGCTCAAGAGGATAATCGAGGAATTAAGGTGCAATTCTAATTAATGGTGTATTTTTATTGCTGTTTAATTGATAGTATAGTCGATATATCAGGTCACACTAAGAAAAAAGTGTATTACACCAAAAATTGATTTCCAACGGTAAATAAGTTATTAAAAAGAATACCGCTTGGTTATTTATTTCCAATGTTGTTTTTTATACACAATTTTTCTTTGAAAAATGGTGTATAAAAATATATTTCGAACGAATATTAATAAAACTTAATAGAAATCATGCTCGTGTATCAAAAGAGCTTAAGTTTTAAATTTGGTTCAATTTCAAAAAGAATGAAATGATCTATCATCTAGTGTTGTAAAAAGTTACTTTTACTATTACTTAAAGTAATAAAAGTAACGGATTTTGGATTAAGTCGGATAGTTTTGGTTTTGTTGTGGCATTTGCTCTTGTGGTGAGTCCGGAATCATTTTACAGGTGTAAATGACATGATTTTGGCAGAACTTTCCTGCTCTTGGGTTTGTATTTGCAGTTGGGTTTTGGGATTTGCATTTGGCGTATTGTGTGTGATTTATTTCCTTCTTTTTTTTAGTTTATAAAAGGTACATACAATCTCAGTGCGGTATTAACTTGCTTATGTATGTTTCCTGTTTTTCAACGAAATAAATATAATAATAATAATAATTACTTTTACTTTTACTTGACTTTTGAAATTTCAATTACTTTTACTTCTACTCTTACTCGACTTTTGAAATTTCAAATTTTACTTTTACTTTTATTCTTATTCGGTTTGCAAATACTTAAATTAGTTTAAGAAAATTTAAGTAATTTTAATCGATAGATTCCTTATGGGCTTGTTGTAAAGTGAATGGCAGAAGATAATTTTTTGAGCTGCTAATACGCTAAAACCATTTATTTTTACTAAAAACGTTATTAAAATGACAATTTATACATAAAATAAGCAAAAAAAACTTCAGAACGGAGCTATAAAGCTAAAAAACCGGTGTTTTGCTCCGTTTCAAAATTACTTTTATTATCCTTTTTCTCTTATTTTTACTTAAAAAATTGGTCTTACTTTTACTTTACTTAAATAAAATTTTGACCATTACTTTTACTTTAGTTAAATTAAAAAATCACAAATTACTTTTACTCTTACTTTACTTAAATTAAAATTTTTCAAATTACTTTTACTTTTACTTAAAATAATCCAAAGTCAATACTTTTTACAACACTACTATCATCATTATTAAAAAATTTAATTTCTTTTTACAGTTGATGTCATAGGTGAGAAAGGGAGGGGGCAGGGTGAGGTTTCCCCTAGCCTCGAAATTTTGGGACCCCCCCCTACCTAGACGAAAATCTAGGGGGCTCTGCTCCCCCAAATTTCCGAATTTTTATAATTTGTGTAATACTTTTTTTAAATATTTCAAATTGTGTTACTTGCGTTACGGTGAATTTCTGGTTACTTCGTTTATATTTACCTTTTGATCGATATTTGTTTTAAACTAAGGTTAATCTACTTATAAAGTTAACGGCGATTTATTCGAATTTAATAAATGTTATATTTTTAATTTTCGTCAAACTGCAAATTACAATAAAACTGTAAAATATTGTTGAACTGATGCAATAACTCTTAAAGCACTCTCTATACCAGATTAAGAGTAACACTTTGAACAGAGCACAGTGACAATTGAATACGGTGCTCACAACAAAACCTTTAATGCAGTTCTTTTTAGCTGAAGCGCCACCGCCCACCAAGATTTCAAAAAACAAAATAGGAGTTCTGGCTCTAAGTGTTGTGGTTTTTTTTAAATTTTTGACATGTATACAATCTACCCTATATGTATTTTAGCTTTTACTTGAAAACTATTGTATTTTAAATTTTAACCTTACATTTATATTGTATATTAATGTCTTATATTTATAGGGATTTGTCACCAAAGGGTGACAAATCCCTGGTCACAAAAATCCAAATAACAAATAATAAATCCTTCACACACAGATCAATGGTAAATTAAATACAAGCATATTATCAGCAAAAAATATATATCTGTAATATAACTTTTAAGTTTTTATATAAAAATATTGCAAAATAATCGAGCAACATTGTGTGCGTTTAAATAGATTTTTGTCATAAATTATAGCCGCATTGATTTTTTTTAATAGAAAGGAAGAAGGGATGATGTTATAAAAATTGTGAAGAATGGAAGATTTATTAATGATGAAAATATTTATGTATACGTAAGTGCCTAAACATATAGCAACCAAGTAGGTTAACTTACGAAAATATGTTTTTAAATCTTGCAACACAACAGAGAATTTTTAAATCTTGCAACACAACAGAGAAAACAACACCATTTACTAAACCACTATTTTGTTTAAGTGTTGAATAATTTTGGATTAAGTCGGAGCCGGAGCCATGAGGGATTAATTTCCCCCCTCAAATTCTGGGAAGGCAAAATATTTGTAGAGGTCCCCCCTTTATTTTTTTTAAAAAATTAGAAAAAAAATTTTTTCCCCAAATCACTCTGCAATGTATTAAAGCTATCTAAAATGCGTTATTACGAGTAATTTAGTTTCATGAGAGCGCTTATTTACAAAAATAAGTGTTATTCATAATTCAAAACATTACTGCAGTGAGTTCAAAAAATTGTATACAAACATTGTTTTATGCAAACATTTTTATACAAAATAAAAATGTTTGCATAAAAGCGGTAGTATCAAAGAGCAGGAAATCACGATTCAACCACTTTTTTAGTATAAAAAACCGGTTTTCTTAGGATTTTTCGGAAGACCAAACTTTGGATATTAATAACTATAGTATTTACCATAAAAACTTAATTAAAATTAAATAAAGATTTTTTATTTTTAGAAAACGTTTGTTCTTCTTTAATTAAATGGTAATAAAATGCCTAAAACTATTATATTACAATTATTATATATTATTATTATATTATTATATTTTAATTTATTGTTGTATTTATTAGAAAAAAATAAATAAGGATTATGTACTTAAATTTAGGTTTTCTGGTGCCTTGTAAGAGCTTAAAATCAAAAAATTTCCCACTCCGGGGGCAGAATGCTACCCGGACCCCCTTGACAAGGGGCTCTGCCCCTTGACCCCGCTGAAGAGCTCCCGCCCCCCAGACCCCACTTGTGAGCACGTATAAAGCACCTTCCAGAAAATCCCCCCTCAATTGAAATCCTGGCTATGGCCCTGTAAAGTAAAAATTTTGAATTACTATCGTTACCTAAAAATTTAACGCAATTTTTTTTACTAGAATTAATTGTTTTTTTTTTAATTCAAGTATTACCTGTTTACTAGTAACGTTACTAGTAAAAAAATTTAAAAATCCATACCATACTATATTTTATATACTATACTATACTAGAATTAAACTCATAGCTCTTATACTATACCTACTATACTAGAATTAGAACCGCAGGTCTTATACTATATTATACTATACTAGAATTTAAATTTAATTCTAGTAGGCATCCCTGGAGACCTCCATGTTTTTAGGATATCTATTGGCTATTATGGAAAAAATACAAAACCATTATTAGACGGCTGGATATTTTAGGAGGTGGAAAGATATATACACAAATCAACCAAGTATGATTATTTGTTTGGCTTGATGTGTAGTACTATTGTTTATTAAAATTATTGTACTTTTTTCAATAACATTAGGAAAGCTAAATAGCGAGAAATATGCATAATATCAGACCTGTGCACGGTCTGAAAATGTCCCCCGCTTTATTGGAGGATTTGCCCCCCTCGTTTTATTGCCCCCCGTCCAAAAATGAAAAAATATCCAAAAATTATTGTGCCATTTTTTTGCCTATTACGGCGCCATCATCCCGAATTTTTTGCAGTTTTTAGCCTATTTCAATGCGTTTTAAGCCATTTTATACCTATTTTTACCTTATTTTCGCTTTGTTTTTGTCCATTTATTCCCTTTTTCCTTCTTTTTTCTCTTTTTTTTCTTCTCCCCCGCTTGCCTCGTTTTGGAATTGCCCCCCTCCAAATAAAACCCGAGGGGGGGCACTGCACAGGTCTGTAATATGGAATTTGACCGCTGAGCAAAGCGAAGTAGAAAATTTTTTTGCTTTTTGGGAGTCAATTTGTCAATACCACAACTATTTTAGAGTTTGGCATCGAGCGATTAGCGAAGCGCTAGAAAATTTTTGAGTTTTTAGCCTCTGAAAATTCCCAAATTTTATTATCTGGCGACCATTTGGTGGCGGCGGCCGCCCCCCTCCCCGTCCAACCACTATCCTTATTTTCCCCCGTCCGACCATTTGGGGGGGGGAGGGAGGTGGGGCGGTCGCCCCCCTGCCTCGCCCCTGGTACGTGGGGAAATAGTGCGAAATTTGGTTGTTAGCCATAAATATAGCCTCGATATTACAAAAAAATTTCTTTGCTAGCGTTGTAAATAGTAAATGCATGGAATTCGCTACCTTCTAAGCAGCATAGTTTTATCAAACTCACTCTTTATTTTTACTAAACGGTTAAATCATCATTTTAATTAATGTTTAGCATCGTGTAGCCGGCTTAATATTGTTTTGATTATTTATAATTCGAAATTACAAAAAACCTTCAAACAAATTGTCTCACCAAACCCACATTTTTCAAGTTTTCGTTTTTATTTTCTGATTTTTTTTGATATTAAATTTATAATGTGATTTAGTTTTTAGATATTTATTTTAACCATTGTACTTATCTGTTATTATAATAAAGTGTACAATTAACATTTTTCATTGCATTCCAATAAATTTCATCACAATTATTCCCCAGGTTTTCAAGACGGCGCACGTATTTTATTTATCTTTTTATATAAAGGCGGAAAACAAACAGATATGCAATGTTATTTGCTTTAAACTGGCATTCATCCCTCAATCAAATAAAACGATTAAACAATATTTCTATAGTAAATAAACATACATTACAAGATTGCACCGCAATGTTCCTACTATAAAGTATGTATATTTTGTAATTGCTTCTTTTAAATTCCGAAGCACAATAAATAAAGTTATAGAAAAACACTAGACTTATCACGGGTCACAGCGCTGACCTTAACAAAACATGACACGTTTTCTTACCGTGGTAGTTCACGTGACTAAATTAATAAATTCAATTCATGTCTATCATTTTTTAATATATTCCAAAACTCATAGACGTTAATATCTCTCTGGTGTTTGCTTGCTCCCTACATCTTCCACAAACACTAATTCATAATAACACTAATTAGATAAATAAACCATCATTAAAAAGCCTCAATCCGAGGAATGTCGTGACCGTGAAGTGTTAACTTTTTAAAACAAATTCAAAAAAGCCATCGTGCTGGACAAGGGTTTTTCACCAAAGGGCAATCCTATAGACCTTGGAACTTTAAATTCTATCTAAACTGGCTTTAGATTTATTGGTATGTTTAAATTTTTTACTCTACAAAAAAGCCCGTGACTACCATACGGCTGTCAAACAATTTTTACTGGTTTTTTTTCGAGTAAAATTGATAGTCTTTCTCAAAATTTAACTCTTTTATGATATTCGCTGGACTGTAAGCTTTGCAAAGATACCTCATTTAGTCCAATTTTTTATGTGGTTCAGGAGGGTCTCTACCGCTTTTGGTAAAAATGTGTTGTCCAGCATAAATATCTCCATGTTTTTATTAATTTCAACCCTTTTAACATACCTTTTTAAGCTTTCCAATAATACATCACCTAGTTTATTTTTTGTGGCTGGGAAGAAAGGTCTATACCCCCTTTGGTGAAAATACGTTGTCCAGCATAAAAATGTCCATGCTATTTTTATCAAAAATTGAACTCTTTTATGAAATTTCCCGAACTGTAAGCTTTCCTTTTACAAAACGGATTGGGATAAATGATATCCTATTTATATCTCATTTATCCCAATCCGTTTTGAGGTTAAGAAGGCTTCCTCCCCGCTGTAGTGAAAATGAATTGTCCAGCATAAAGACGTCCACAATAATTTTTTTTAATTTCAACCCCTTTAACACATTTCATGAACTATAAGCTTTCGATTATATCTCATTTAGCTAGTCTTTTTGTGATAGGAGCATGAGCGAACAGGGGGTTATACCCCTCTAAAAATCTTGAAACTGCCGACATCCTTCTAAAATTTGGGGGTACCTCAGAAATCCCCGCTAAAATTTCGGGGGTCCCAGTACTAAAAACGCTAAAAATGAGGCACATGCGGTGCGCCAAAAATTCTAGGGAGCGAGGGAGGCTCCTCGTCTATGAATGGAAGTGTAGGATTATTCCTTCTTTAGTGAAAAAACTTTGTCCAGCATTTGGTTGTCCACAAGGGCGTAGCCGGGGCGGGGGGTGTTGTAGGGGTGGCAGGCAACCCTCCACCCTTTGGGCCGGTGGAAGTAAAAATTTGGGGGTTCACACGGAAGAAATTTGAAAAATTCTCTCGCGCTTCCCTCTGCTCAGCGCTCAACACTCATATACTCTTTTTTAGCTTTTAAGTGATGTTTCTGATGAATTTTTTTAAATTTTTTCGCGCTATCGCGCGATTTCTAATGTTATACGTTTTTAAACCTAAAATTTTTCGTGTTGAAAATAAAAAAGGCAACAAATAAAAGCGAAAATAGTCATTTTGCGCGAAGAGCGAACATTTTTACCTTTTTATTGTCTTTTTTAACGGTGGTTCGGGAGGAGTTAGAGAACACACACACACAGAGACATTAGGACTATTTATATTTTGATATGAGTGCAAAATCTCATATTATTGAAACCTAAGTAAGTAGTTTGTGAGAGAAATACCGAAACCTGATATAAGACATAATTCTTTTTTAAAACCAATATAGAAAAAAATATATGTTCCGGAGTTTTCAAATGTGTAAAATTTAGATCAAAATGCTACTTACTGTTGTTCTATGGCTAAACCTCATCATCGAGATATAAAATTCAAGTTTATAAGCAGTGCGAATTATCTTGTACAAGAATAGGTACATTGTATAGATCTCTCATGCAGCAATTTCTTGTTTAATAAATACTGGATTTATACAAGTGTGCTTGCTTTCCTGCAGTGGGCAGGAGTACACAGAAAGCACCATTATACTACCAGGGCCGTAGCCAGGATTTCAATTGAGGGGGGGATTTTTTGGAAGGTGCTTTATAGGGACCCACAACGGGGGGTCTGGGGGGCGGCAGCCCCCAGAAATGGGGGGGTCTGGGGGGTGGGATCCCCCCAGTGGGGTCAAGGGGCGGAGCCCCTTGTCAGGGGGGTCCGCGTCCGGGGGCAGAATGCCCCCCGGGGTGGAAAATTTTTTAATTTTAAGCTTTTAAAAGGCACCAGGAAACCTAAATTTAAGTACTGAATCTTTATTTATTTTCTGTTGTTTTTTTTAAATAAATACAACAAAATAAAATAGTTTTAGGTATTTTATTACCATTTTTATAAAAAAAGAACAAACGTTTTCATTGAGGTTCCTGCCAGCGAAATTGGATATGTCCATTAAGTGCCTTTGTGGCTCTGTCATTTTAACAGTAAGTAATTGAAAAAGACGGTTTTAAAGTGAGTAACCAAAGCATTTAAATAAAAAATCCTAAGAAAACCGCTTTTTTATACCAAAAAAGTGGTTGAATTGTGACTTCCTGCTCTTTGATACTGCCGCTTTTATGCAAATATTCTCACACAAAACAAAAATACAATATTTTTAAATTCACTGCACTAATGTTTTGAATTATAAATAATTTCTTTTTTATAAAAAAGAGCTTTCATGAACCTAAATCATTTTAAATAATGCATTTTAGATAGCTTTAATATACATACAGTAAAAAAAAACATACATACATACATACAGTACAGAGTGATTTGGAAAAAAAATTTTTTTTCTAATTTTTAAAAAAAACCAAACCCTTACAAAATTTTTTGCCTTCCCAGAATTTGAGGGGGGATTAATCCCCCCAATCCCCCCTGGCTACGGCCCTGACTACAAAAACACTGCAATTAGAAGGATTGCAACGCGAAAGCATCAGAATATAGCTAATTTAAAAAAAAACACCTGCTATTTTTTGGAAATTTCAGTGCAAAAATTAATGGTTTAACCACGAATTCTCAAAATTTTTCAACAACTGAGGGTCTCCTTACAAAATGAAAGTCGACGGCAATTTTAGTTAAAAATTTAATTTTTGACCGCAAATAAATTAATTTTCTTTTTACGATAAGGATGCATAGTCAATTACAAATAAAAAAGTCTACGACGCGACATAATAGCAGCGGGTAAATGGTGTTAACCCGTTCCCGTGATTGCCTTTTCCTCGGTTACAACCGTGAAACTTTCGTATGACCTGTCGTACTTCCCGTCCGTCATACATAATTTTTTTAGAGCGAGCAAATTGATTGAAATTGTTAAACGGGAATGGGAAAAAAGCACCCTAGTTAAAACGCACCCGCGAAAAAAGGGCCCGATGAGTGTAAAAACGCCAAGAAACTATGAAAAAACGCACCCGCCTATGAAAAAAGGGCCCCATGGCGGGAAAAGTCAAAAGGAAAGAACGCACCCTAGAAGAAATGCACCTGTGACAAAAGACTAGTGTAAAAACGCTGAGAGACTATGAAAAAACCCACCTGCTTATGAAAAAAGGGCCCCACTATTAGAAACTGTTTTTTTATTACGTAAACAGAGCGTTGTCAACCAACTAGGAGCACACGCCTCGTGAAAAAAGCACCTATCGCGTAAAAAATTATTTTATCCTCACAATTTGATGTATTTTTCTTTATTTTTTAATACCATATCTTTGTAAGTAATTACCTATTATCAAACGATTGCCCTTTTTATGTTTTGTTTCTTTTCTTTTAAAGCTTTTTAATTAAAAGCTTTTAAACGTGAAATTAAGAAAATTATGATTAAATTATATCTGGCTAACCTCCTAAATTAGTATGCAGACATGAGCGGACCAATTAAAATTGTGCGGTTATGACATGTTTTTTTT
>JASAMX010015552.1:0-24887 GCA_030248175.1 Microlaimidae sp. YZB2_3
GTTGAAAACATTCGTTTCAAACGTTAATAAAAGGTTGACAGAGTAAGGTTGACAGAGTTTATAGTAGTTTTATTAAACATGCATGCGTTAACTATTGAAAGGCAAATCGATTTGAAACCTTAAAACTAAGATAAATTGGCAATGTAAACTACCGCGAAGCGGGGAAAATTTGGTTTTTTGACTATTAATATGCTTCTGGAAGGCATTAGGAAAGTTTATGTATTAATATAAACGAAAGTTTTTCTATTTCCCAAAATTCAAAAAACGTAAGAAAAAATCCGATTTCACCAGATTTTAAAGGGGTGGGGGCGGCTGCCTCCCCCCCCGGGCACGCCACTGCATAAAACCTATGTAATAATTATATACATACTTGAGCACGGGGAGTTAACCCCGCAAACTCTGAGATAGGGCATTTCATCCCCCCTTCCACTCGGAAGTAAGGAAGGGGGGTGGGGAGAAAAGGTTTACCTACCCAAATTTAGAAAAATGAAGAAACAGATGTCTTTAAAATGACTTCTAACTGCTCCCAAACTTAGGTTTTAAAGTCAAAATAAAAGCAATAAGGGTTTTTTGGCTTAAAATTAGCGTTTGTTTTTACCTATTTTTTAAAAATCAAAAAACGGTATAAAGGTAAATATACAATTCAGAAAAAAAGGCAAAAAAAACGTTTCCCCGGTTTTATCCCCCCCCCCCCCCCAAAAAAAAAAACAAAAAAACGATCGCTAACCAAAATATAAAACAAGAACACAAGATAAAGGGGACACTCTTAGCCTCTCTCTCGCCTTGCCACTCTACTCCCCCCAATACCCCCTTCTCTCTTCGTTTTTCCTCTCTTCGCTCCCAGCTATTATTTTGCTCTTTGCGGCCGGCGGCGCCCGCGCCCCCCCCCCCCTCTCTCCCTCCTTCCTCATTTCCACCATTCCCACTCTGCCGGCCCTGCCCGACAAAAAAAAAAATAAAAAAGCCTGTTGCCATGTTCAAACGAACAAAAAACATAAAAACTTGTTTCACTTAATTTAAAAACGTTTAAAAATTACTTTTTTACATTAAAACTAAAAATTTTTAACATCTTAAGATAAAAAAAACGCTTTTACTCTTTAAAACACAAAATTTTTGCTCCGCTTTGTTTTTATTTTTTTTGTGGGCCACCCCGCCCCGCAGGGCGAAAAAAACCCCGGGGCGAAAAAAGGCGGAAGAGGGCGAAGGAAGCCCCCCCCCCCCCTCTAAGAAACTAAAAACAAAAAAAATCGCAGCGCGGGAAATTTCGAGAAAATGTGATTTTATAGACGGAAACTCACACACAAATCCGAATTCCCCCCCCTTATCCAAAACTTTAAACTCAAATCACAATTCGCACACTTTCTCTTTTTTTATCTCCCCTCTCTAATTCCAGGCTTAAGCCCAGAGAGAGCCCCACCTTCGCCCCACTGCAGAAAATGGCGAATTTTTGCTAGAAATCACACCCCACTCCAATACTACAACTCTACTCTACTCTCAAAACAAAAATCCAAAAAACCAACGACAGTCTCTCATTTCTCATCTTCTTACCCCCTCCCTCCCTAACTCCAGTCCAACCTCGCCACCACTCCGATCAACTTGCCCATGTATAGCCTCCCCCTCCCTCAAATCCGAGAGACTGCCCCCTATGGGGTTAATGATAGTACCAAAAAATATTATAGTGATGCGGCAAGTTATTTGCCAAGCAGGAAAAATTTAAAGTTTAGACATCTAAAGGAATGAAGCCAGTGCTTCCAACAACCCCAGCTTTATTTTGCATGTCCATTTTCACAAACTTATGCCGATTCCGATTTTTGCTTCGATTTAAGAGATTCTCCCCCATTTTTATCCCTGAAAGAAAAAAAAACATTGCATAGGTAGTTTCGGAAGCACTGCAGAAGCTCATCCCTGCAGTCCTTGCCTCATCAGACCACACCGCATAATATTTTAAAATTTGAACCAAAATTTTACATAGTATTTGAAAATAATTTTCTAATAGAACTGTGTCTGTTTCTGATAAAAAAATTTTAGTGAGCAAGAAAGATGCGGTTGATGGTGACTACCAAGCAAAAAATATGTTTCCAAAATTATTTTATATACAAATAAAATAAACAAAAATACTACCGCTTTATTACGTTTAAAACAAGTTACTGTATCTCAATTTTTCATAAGTCCTTAAATCTTCCGGATCAGGCGGGAGTACCGCAGCACTCTGTCCAATCACTAATATTTTCTACTTAAAAATCTAAAAATAAAACAATTACAGCAAATATAATAGCTATAAAAAACGTTTTTACTGTGGTGCAGTGTACAGACAGACCCATATCGTTGGTACACAAGCTTTCAAAGAAAAAAGAATAATTGCTCCAGAATTAGACTTTTTGGTTCCCGGTCCATGATACTCATCGTTCATAAACATAAAAAATTGTTGAAAAATTTTTTGACGGATTTTTTTGTTTTTACCGTTTTTTTGGAAGGTTTTGCATATTTCGGAAATCTTTTTTTTCTATTCGAAATATTTTCTATGCCATTTTTTGACTAGAGATTTACTCTGCATTTCTTTTTCTAAAACATTACTTTATGTGGGTACAAGTACTAAACGTGTACCAAAAATCAGTTTGAGAATTCCACCCAACAAACATAAATAAAAAACAAGTTTCTAGATCAATTCTGACCTTGGGATCTTAATTTTGGGCATTAAAAAGTGATTAAATTACCCTTTAAGAAAATAAATTGTGTTTTATTTATAGTAAAAAAATGACCCTTTTTTTGAAGGTA
Organism: Microlaimidae sp. YZB2_3; assembly: GCA_030248175.1. NCBI lineage: Eukaryota > Metazoa > Nematoda > Chromadorea > Desmodorida > Microlaimidae > Microlaimidae sp. YZB2_3. The sequence continues at coordinate 2,776 of JASAMX010015552.1, forward strand.
CATTTTATGCTCTTAAGAAATTTTTTATATAGTGCTTGAACCAGTATAAATAAATATTTGTTAGATTTCCGAGTGTCTGGCGGTTCCAAAAATATTTTTACTTTTTTTCTGGTCTTCACCAATTTTGTATAGCAACCACTTAAAGATGTCTCGAAATTCAGTCGTGAAAAAAATGAGAATTTAAAAAAATGTGATAATTTAATAAAAATGCCTCATAATACAATTTAGCTTAATTTTTAGGCTTTGCTAAGGCTTAGAAAAAATAAATCCGATTAAAAATAAGCTTTATTTAGGTTGTTAAACAAAAACAAATTTTTTGTCCATATTTTTGGTGGTCCATGTTACTATTAAATTTTTAATTTTTTTGAAAATTTTTAGATTCTTTGGACTTCCAGGAATGTAAAAACACAGTTTTTATTTTAATTTAGCAGTTAATTTAAATTTTTTCTAAACAGTAAAAATTGTTTACCCGAAATATTGTCATTTTTCGCCTATATTTTACCCCATATTATCAAAAATCGTGTTTCAATCATTTTTTAAAGTTTAAAATCGAAATCTTCAGGTCAGGCTTGACATTAAAACATGTTTTTATTTAGTATTTGTAGCGTGAAAATCTCTTATCGATTTTTGGTACACGTTTAGTACCTGTACCCTTTATGTGCTCCTCGGAGCCCTCCCATTTATTTTCCAGAAAAAAGCATTGCTCAAGCAGTTTCGGAAGCACTGAAGGAGCTCATCCCTAAAGTGCTTACCTCGTCAGACCAGTCCGCATAATGTTTTAGATTTCAAAAAATGATTTGGTCAGTATTAAAAAATATTACTTTGATAGAGATTAAATTTTTGTAGATAAATAAGGATTTATTGTGAACATTAATTTTAGTGAGCAAGAAAATTGCGGTTATCTGGTGACTACTGGGCAAAACTGTTATATTTTAGTTTTTTTTATTATTTCAATTAAAACTTTTTACTACATTAAATTTTGGAAAAAATTTTCTAATATCTAAAAACGAGTCACAGTGTTCATCATAAAATTTTATTTTTTTTGTTGGAAAAATTCCTTCGTTAAGATATATTTACAATATTTTGTTCTACCACTTTTAACACATGTTTGCAACTATTCAATAGACAATTAAAAGTTTATCTGTTTTTTATACAAATAATTCCTCTAAATTTTGTGTTTTATATCTTTTTTTATCGTTTAATGAAATTTTAACACACTTAGCACGGGGTACACGGAAAACTACTGTAACTTGTCCGGATAAACTAACACCGTGTAAACACGCAAAAATACCGTAGTTTACACGGTGTATACACCGAATACACTAACACGGTGTATACACCGTGTATACCCCTCTTTGTGAATTCCGGCCAGAAGCCCCCAAAAAAACAAACAAAAAAAAAAAAAAAAAAAAAAAAAAAAAAAAAAAATTTGAAAGTAAGTTTACAAAATTGCATAATTCCATTTATCATTCATTTAATGCATTTATTTATTTTCGGTTGTTTAAAATTATCGTGTTTAACACCGGTTTTGCAAACTTATTTCTAATATTTGAACTGTTGGGAGATTCATCGATTGGTTGGGACTTTCCACGTTGGGACTTTCCTAAGGTACGATTCCCATACGCGTCCCAAAATTCGATTTGACCGATCCGCAGGTAAAATAAACATATCAAACATCTTTGTACACTGAATCGGACACGCAGACTTCGTTTTAATGGTTATTTTTAAGATTTGAGCTTATCAAAAAGAGTTATGAACCAATTTATACCCAAAAAATGACCTTTTTCAGCATATGCAATTTATGATGTTAATAAAAACAAATGTGAACGCACAATATAAATTAAAAACTATGTTTTAACAATGCTGGAAGTCTGAAAAACTCAAAAATTTTCAAAAAAATTAAAAACTCGAAAGTTACATGGACCACCAAAAACATGGACAACAAAATTTTTTTAGCTTTAAACGCTAATTCTAACTTAGTTTTTCACCGATTTATTGTTCCTAAGCCTAAGCAAAACCTAAAAATTAAACAAAATTGTAATATAATTGATTTTTATTAAAATAAGTTGTTTTTCAAAAATGTGAATTTTTTCACAACTAAAATTTGATGGCTATTTGAACGGTTATTATAACAAATTGGTTGTTACCATGAAAAAAATAAAAGTATATTTGTAACTGCCAGACACTTGGTAATACGAAAAAAATAATATTAGTTTGATTAAGGGCTTAATAAAAAAAATTCTTACAAATAATTTTACATGCCAAAATAGGGCAATTTTTGGGTGTAAATCAGCTTATAACTCCTAATGAAAAGCTCAAATCTCAAAAATATCCACAAAAACCAAGTCTACGGGTCCGATTTAGGGTATGAAGATGTTTTATAAATGTATTTTACTTCAGGGTCGGTCATATCAAATTTTGGGACGCGTATGGGAATCCTACCCTTTCCTCAGTTGGGACTTTGCCCGATACCTAGTTTTTGGCCGTTCCCTTCCCAGTAATTATTCCTGCGTTAAAATACCTTCGGTAAAAAACTTTCGACAAATGACATTCTGGTAAAAATACCATCGGGTAATTTCACATTTGGACTAATTGACCCTTAATCAATTTAGCTTAATTTTTAGGTTTTGTTTAGGTTCAGGAAAAATAAGCCCGAAGGTCAATAACAGGGGCGTAGCCAGGATTGTGGAAGGGGGGGGGGCTGTACTCCATACAAATTTTTCGAAAGGGGGGTTGTATAGGGTTGTACTTTAAATTTTCAAAATACCGTGAAAAAGACATTAAAAAAGGGTAAAATTTTTTGCGCTTCGTGCTAGGTGATTCTTTTTGTTGTTATTTGCATTGTTTTTTTAAGTTAAACTTGAAAAATTTTCGGTTTAAAAAGGTATAACATTAAAAATCGTTCGATAGCACGAAAAAATTTTCTAAAATTGTCTTTGAAATTCATTAAAAACATCACTTAAATGTTGTAAAAAGGTATATAAATGTCGAGCGCTGAGCGGAGCGAAGCGCGAGGAAATTTTTTAAAATTGTTCTCTTCGGACCCCCAAATTTTTACTTCCGCCAAACCAAAAGGGGGGGGGGGTTGCCACCCCTACAACCCTCCCTGGCTACGCCCTTGGTCAATCAATCAGATGGTATCGGGCAAAGTCCCAACTGAGAAAAGTCCCAACGTGGAAAGTCCCAACCAATCGATGAATCTCCCAACAGTTCAAATATTAGAAATACGTTTGCAAAACCGGTGTTAAACACGATAATTTTAAACAACTGAAAATAAATAAATGCATTAAATGAATGATAAATGGAATTATGCAATTTTGTAAACGTACTTTCAAAAATGCAAGTTTCCACCCCAATGAGAATTTTTTTTTGATTTTTGGGTTTTGCTTAGGCTTAGGAAAAAAATAAAGTTTTTACTCTTCAGTTTAAAAAGCATCATTAAATACAAATTCACCATAATACAATTTTGCTTGATTTTTAGGTTTTGCTTAGGCTTAGGTTCTGAGTTTTTTGAATAAAGAATTGAATAAAAGTTTACCATGATAAAAATTTTGCTTGATTTTTGGCTTTTGCTTAGGCTTAGATAAAAAAGGTTTTCAATAGATTGTTTTATTCGAAAAATAGGAAAAAACTTGTCTTTTGAAAAGTGCATTTACAAAATCACATCCAAAAGACGAGTTTTCCGTATTTAATGCTATATTTTTATTAATTATAGTGTTAATTGACTAAAAAATAAAATGGTGTTTATTGCAAACGTATTTTTTGATTCTGTTGGGACTTTCCACAAACTGTTGGGAGATTCCACAGTTGGGAGATTCACCCTTTTTGTTGGGAGATTGCTCGGAACCAATCAGATTGTCAAATTACCCGATGATATTTATTTTACCAGAATGTTATTTGTAAGAAAGTCAAATGTCGAAGGAATTTTTACGCTGATATTATTACGTGGAGCCTTTTTGGCGTTTGCTATTCTCAGTAATAGTAGTCCTCAGTAATTCTCAGTAATGACTTCAGATTCTCAGATTTTACCTTCGCAGCTGTTTCATAACCTAAGCTTGCTTGGTTGCTAACGTGTTCCTAAGCCTAAATAAAACCTAAAAAAACAACCTAAGCTTTTGCTAAGCACTTGTTTGGTAACGTTTAGCTTGTTTTTTAGGTGTTGTTTAGACTTAGGAACACGTGGGCTTAAGCTTTAAAAAAAAAGCGCAGGTCGTTTTTTAGGTTTGTTTAGGCTTAGAAACACATAAGCTTAGGTTAGGAAACAGCTGTGGGGGTTAAATCTGCAGAGATAATTCCTTCTAGCCGCTAATATTGGTCATTTACTGAGAATTACTGAAGATTACATTACTGAGAATAGCAAACGCCTAGTTTTTGGATTGGATTGCGATGAGACTTTAGGGTTTTTTTGAAAGTTCGTCTTTTACAATACATCTTTCAACATCTCATCTCTGGAAAACTCGTCTTTTGAATGCGATTTTGTAAACGCATTTTTCAAAAGACAAGTTTCTCCTATTTTTTGACTAAAACAAGGTATTGAAAACCTTTTTTTATCTAAGCCTAAGCAAAAGCCAAAAATCAAGCAAAATTTTTATCATGATAAACTTTGATTTAATGATTTATTCAAAAAACTCAGAACCTAAGCCTAAGCAAAACCTGAAAATCAAGCAAAACTTTATCACAATAAATTTGTATTTAATGATGCTTTTTGAACTGAAGAGTAAAAACCTTAGTTTGTTTCCTAAGCCTAAGCAAAACCCAAGAATCAAAGAAAATTTTATCATTGGGATGGAAACTTGCATTTTTGAAAGTACGCTTACAAAATCGCAACCAAAAGACGAGTTGTCTGAAGGCGAGATGTTTATGTTTAAAAGGCAAGTTTTCCAAAGACGAGATGTAGAAGACGAGATGTTAAAAGACGAGATGTAGAAGACGGAATTTCCGAACACCGTTTTTTTGGCGATCCGGCAGTGTAAGTTTTACCCATTTAATATCCGTCCATCCACCCAGTCGGTGTGGGTTTTACCACCGCAGGAAAGTTGACAGGCTTTTGTGCTGGCCGACCCAGTGGCTCTTGCATTAATGCGCTTTTTAAGCGAACATTTCAATAATTATTTAAAAAATAGCTAAAAACTAACGGAATATCAATTTTTTAACTAGTGTTGATGTTGAAATATATTAGATTTTAATATAAATACATTTTTTTAATTTAAAAAAAAACTTGAGCAGGCGTTCCCGCCGGCTTTCACGCTGGCTCTTATGACCCCATTTTATTTTCTCGTTTTTTCTATAACCCAGGGACGTACCCAGGGTTAAATTTTTTTTGGGGGGGAATTTCAGTACAAAAAAAATTTCGGGGGGGGGGGGGGGCGGGGCGGCGGAGCACCCCTAATTTTCTAAAAGCAGAGGTCCACTGACGTTAAAGAATCCTACCCCATGTCTCAACACACGAAAATTTTCAAATAATGTGGAAAACGAGCAGCTGGAATGTGGAAAAAGACCAGGGTTGCTGAGCTTGAGGATGAGCGGGACCAGCTGCATGGTGCGTCTTCGCGTCGATAAGTTGGAAGAAGGGAGGAACACCTCAAATGGAATTGATGAAGAGACTGTGGCCAAAATCTGCGCCCATGTAATCCAGGAGCTCCTGCCGTGGATGGAAGAACGTATAAAAAAGATAAGATGCAAAAAGAACATTCTACATTGGCAGTAGTAGCTGGACTAAAGGAGTCAGCTTTACCTCAGGAGGATTTTGATAAAGCTCATAATCTGGTCAAAGAAGCAATCAACAGCACTGAAAGTGGTGAAGTCAACACTACTGTTGTCGATTGCTTCCAAATAGAAAAACAAACATCCTGAGAAGCCTCGTTTGATGAAAGTCCGCCTAATAAACCAATCTACCAGAAATAAATTTGTCAGATTTAATGGGCGGCTTTGAAAAACTGATTCATACAAGGGTGTCTATGTTAGACCATTTCTTTCAAATGAGCAGCGCAAGGATCAAATTCCTCTGTTAGCTAAAGCCAAAGAATTGCGTGCAGATAAAAGAAAAGTGTTTGTGCGATATAGTGATAATGGTGACCCATATTTATATGATCTTGACAAAAATTGCACCATGGAAATTGAAAGCTCAGACAAATTTTCAAAATAGGACAAATCGCAACCCAGTTGCAGTAAAGTAAAGGCAAAACCTAAAAAAATAAAGCAATATGTAAAATATGATAGGTGTAAAAATCTAAAATCAACTGAAACGCTTCAAATGATATCACTTACCAGACCTGTGCACGGTCTGAAAATGCCCCCCCCGTTTTATTGGAGGATTTGCCCCCCCCGTTTTATTGCCCCCCCCCCGCCAAAAAATGAAAAAGTACCCTAAAAATATGACGCCATTTTTGACCTATGATGACGCCATCATCGCGAATTTTTTGCAGTTTTTAGCCTATTTCAATGTATTTTAAGCCATTTTAGACCTATTTTTACCTTATTTCCGCTTTTTTTGTCCCTTTTTTCCCTTTTCCCCTTTCTTTTTTTCTCTTTTTTTCTCCTTTTTCTTCTTTTTTCTTTCCCACCTGCTTGCCCCCCCCCCCCGTTTTATTGCCCCCCCCCCGTTTCAAAAAAGTTGCCCCCCCCCCCGCGCCCCCCCCCCGTTTTGAATTGCCCCCCCGTTTAACCCCGGGGGGCCGTGCCCAGGTCTGACTTACAGACCTGTGCACCGCCCCCCCCCCCCGTGTTAAAAAACGGGGGGGGGGGGGGCAATTCCGAAACGGGGGGGGGGGGGCACGGGGGGCAACTTTTTTGAAACGGGGGGGGGCAATAAAACGGGGGGGAAGGCAAGCAGGCGGGAAAGAAAAAAAAAGGGAAAAAAAGAAGAAAAAAAGAGAAAAAAATAAGGGGAAAGGGAGAAAAGGGAAAAAAAAAGCGGAAATAAGGTAAAAATAGGTCTAAAATGGCTTAAAATACATTGAAATAGGCTAAAAACTGCAAAAAATTCGCGATGATGGCGTCATCATAGGTCAAAAATGGCGTCATATTTTTAGGGTACTTTTTCATTTTTTGGCGGGGAGGGGCAATAAAACGGGGGGGGGCAAATCCTTCAATAAAACAGGTGGGGGGCATTTTCAGACCGTGCACAGGTCTGCACTTATAATAGCAGATCTCTTCTAAATTATTTTAATGAGTTTGAGCTGTTAATTTCCGGTGCAGATGTTAATCAGGGACGTAGCCAGGGGGGGGCGGCCGCCCCTCCCCCCCGAAATGGTCGGACAGGAGGAAAAATAAGGATAGTGGTTGATAGTGATAAAATACTTTTATAAAACATTTTTTTACCACAAACAAACACGTAGAGCTCATTTTTAGGTTATTTTTAGGATTTAAATTTTCTGTGAGAAGTTATGGGCACAAATAAACTTTTGGCAAGTGCGATTTATGATGTTAAGAATAAATGTTTGTAAAACAACAATCTAAATTAAAACATATCGTTGTTACTACGGCAAAATGAGCCACTGTTATTATAAAATACACATGACTGTGACTTATTTTGTAGTTTATAGGGTTCCGTTTTTAATTTAGACTGAGTCACAGGCAGACATATTTTATACAAATTGTGGCTTATTTTGCCATAGTAACTACAATATGTTTTAACAATGATTTGTCTGAGAAACTAAAAAATTAAAAAAAAAAGAAAATTCAAAAGTCACATGGACCACCAAAAACATCAACAACAAAATACGTTTGCTTTTAAACGCTAATTTAAATTCATGGTTTTTATCAATTTATTGTTCCTAAGCTTGCCCATGTATGATGTATGCACATGGGGACAGAAATATGAAAAAAAGAAGAAAAAAATCGCTAACACAAAAACTCAAATCTCCAAAACCAATTCAATTTTGTAAACAAAATAAGCTTGGCGGTGAGACCATTGGCCGTTGGCCTTAATCATAAAATTTCAGCGTGTTTACAATTTCATCTTTTACTTGGACATGAGGGTGTATGACATAACAATGTTGACTGCAATACAGACCTGTGCACAGTCTGGAAATACCCTCTGCTTTATTGGAGGATTTGCTCCCTCCCATTTTATTGCCTCCCCCCCGCCAAAAAATGAAAAAGTACCCTAAAATTATGACGTCATTTTTGACTTATGATGACGCCATCATTGTGAATTTTTTGTAGTTTTTAGCCTATTTCAATGTATTTAAGCCATTTTAGACCTATTTTTACCTTGTTTTCGCTTTTTTTATTTGTGTGTCCCTTTTTTCCCCTTTTGCTCTCTTTTTTTCTTTTTTTTTCTCTTTTTTTCTTTCTCCCCTGCTTGCCCCCCCGTTTTATTTCCCCCCATTAAAAAAAGTTGCCCTCCCTTGTGCCCCCCGTTTTGGAATTGCCCCCCTCCAATAAAACCCCAGGGGGGCAAGCACAGGTCTGGCAAAATATTAAACTTTTCTGTCTGCTATAGTATGAGCAACCCCGGAGGACAGTACTATGGCGGAGGTCCGCCTCCCTATTCTGGCGGCAATGTGATTCAATCCCAACCTTATCCTGCTGGTGGGGGTGGTTATGGTTACCCCCAACAAGGATATCCTCAAGGACAATACCCACAGCAAGGAGGTTATGGACCTCAACAAGGATATCCTCAAGGACAGTACCCTCAGCAAGGAGGTTATCCACCTCAGCAGGTACTCGCTAATTAACAGGGGCTTGTTTTAAGGTCATTGGTAGTGAATGTAAAAAAATGATTCAAGTTAAAGTTTTGTAATGAATATCTAATAAGTTTGTAATCAATCTAATATGTGATGCAGATCTGTGCACTGCCACCCCCCTTCCTTTGGGGTTTTCTTGAGGGGCACAGGTCCGCATCATTTTATTTAAGCGAAATTTAAGTAAAAATAGGTGTAGAATGCATTAAAAGAGGCTAAAAACCTGAAAATTTTTGGGATGATGGCGTCATAATAAGTCAAAAATGGCGTCATATTTTTTGGGTACTTTTTGATTTTTAGGCTAGGTGGAGGGACAATAAGGACACAGCCGCTAATATTTTGGGGACATTTCCAGACATTATATGCATAGATGTTTTTTGTGGGGTCCGCTGGGGGGGGGGTCCACCCCCAGGTGGAAGGCCAAAATTTTTTAAGGGGGTCCAGGGGGTTCCGGACCACAGGTGGGGGGGGAGGTTGGAGGGGTTATACCCCCCAAAATTTCGAATTTTGCTGACACCCCCCCTAAATTTGGGGTAGGTACCCGGGGACACCCCCCAAATTCACCTCCTGGAGAAAAATTTTTAAGCGTTATAAAAGGACTAAAAAATTTTCCGCGCTTCGCGCGGAGTGTTTATTACCTTGTTTATGTCATATACTTCATTTTTTTCCTATTATTCAATAAAAATAAATCTATAAAGCAAAGAAAAATTTTTTACAAACAATTTGATACCTTAAAATTTCCGATTTCCAAAACATTACAACTGAAAAATGAGTACATTGAATTACAGCTGAGCAATGAAAAGTACCAGAAAATGTTTTTTAAATTACTTCTAACCTCTAAATTTTTAATACCACTATATAACAATTTAAAGGGGGGTCCAGCGTGGTCGTATCAAGATTAAAAAACAAAGTAACACAAATTTAGAAGTCGAGAACAATTAAAACATTAAGAATGGGGTGGGTCTAGCGTGGTCATACCAAGATTACAAAACAAAGTATTACAAATTTACAAGGGGAAACTATATAATTAATGGAGCGTTGATCGAAGCGCGAGAAAAGTTTTTAAAAATGGTTGTTCTAGACCCCCAAATTTTTATCCTTGGCGACCCAAAAGGAGGGTCTAACTCCAAATCTTTCCCTTTGCCGACCCAAAAGGGGGGCTTAGACCCACCCTGGCTACGCCCATGTATGTATATAATTTTTAATTAAATTAAGATTATGGATTAAAAAATTTGTGATACTTGACTTTATAATCAAGACAATAAAATTACTATTCTATTATTACATAATTATTAAAAAAACTATGATTTCTAATCTAATTATAAGAATATATAAACACATTAATATTAAAAGAATTAAAAAATAAAATTTTAATTTATTAGTTGCAATAAGGTTTTATTTTAATTTTACACAGGTTTAAAGCATTTATAACCTTGTTTTACGTTTTTTACATGTTTTAAGCCCATTTTAAGGCAGCGCGGAAATATTGGGTACACCCCCCTCAAATTTTGGTTCTTGCCAGACATCCCCCTAAAATTTGACCCCCCCTTATACTCCCCCCCCGAAATCCGAGAGGCTGCCCACCTATGATCCGAACTCCCCTGGCTTTTAAGGGGGGGGGGGAGTCGACCCCGGGTGCGAGTTTTCAAATTTAGGGGGGTCAAGGGTGGTCTAATTTTTTAACAAATTTTTTTTAACACAATAATTTAAGTGTTTTTAGGTCTAATATTGAATTTTATGTACTAAAACCGCCTGTTTAGGCCTAAAAAGTCTATTTAAACACTGTTTTTAACTAAAAAACCGTGTTTTTTACAGTAAATAAAAAATATACTTCCAAATTGGTCGGAGGGGGGGGGTCAGTCTCGCTAGGGGGGGTCAGGCCGGACCGCTCTCGAGCTTTGGGGGGAGGGGGGAGTTCAAAATTTTGGCTGTAGGGGGGGTGGACCCCTCTGTCCCCCCTAAAACACAAAACATCTATGATTATATGTAATACCAATACTTCAATTAATCAACCGTCTAGCGTAGCTAAGCAGCGCAAATTTTTTAAAAAAAATTGTTCCCAGGCCCAAAAAGGCAAGGCTGTCATGTTTTACCCCCTGCATACAACCCCGTCCCCGGCTACACCCTTATTGTTTGTGATCATAAATTTTGAACTAGATTAAGTAAAGATAAGCGCAAGGGCACAGGTGGGCAGAGGTGGTTATATCCCCCCAAAAAAATCCTGATTATAGATGACACCCCCTTCTAAAATTTGGGGGTACCCTGGACAATCCTCTTAAAATTTGGGGGTACCAGTACTAAAAACGCTAAAAATAGAGTATTTTACGGTATACCCCAAAAAATTTTTGGGGCTCCCCCCAAATTTCTGGGATCGGGCGGTATACTTCCAAAAAAAAATCCGGGAGCCTAGCCTGCCCAACTATGGGCAAGGGAGTATTTCATTTGAGCATTCCAGTGGAGCGTAGGGTGTCAAAATGAAAAAAAAAACTTTTGGGGAGGGAAACCCCTTGAGTGTTTTTCTGGAGGGTCCAAAACTAGGAGATTAGAAGGTTGGAAACCCCCCAAACCAAAGCCCCATGCCACCGACGAGTGCCACCCAATCTTTAAGTACTAAAAGGACTAACCACCCAAATTTCCATTTTTGATTTCGTCTCCTTCTATATCTCCTAAACAAAACTACTTTTCTAGGCTTCCCCCTTTTATTGTTGATATACCTCATACTCCTTTACAAAAGTCTGAGTTTTTAACCGCTCCTCCCCAAAAAGAAAAAATCCAAACCATGCCTTTCATTCAATCCCCCCTCCCTATCCCCAATGTTATTTTATTTTATATTTTAAAACCAGAAGCATAGCCAGAAAGGGGTTCTAAGTGTTTTGTAACCCTTTTTTTAACATTATTGTAAGTTATAGTGATGTTCCTACGCACCAATATCATGTTCCGGAGCTCCGGTCATTTAAACCGGCGCTCCCTCCGCTTTAAATGACCAGAGCTCCGGTCATTTAAAGCGGAGGGAGCTCTGGAGCTTTGCCCTTTAAATAAGCGATTTTAAGCTTATTTAAGCTTGAAATATTTTAAAGTTACTTTATCTGTTAATCTGTATTTCTAAGACTATTTTTATTGTTTTAAAAGTTTTTTAAAACAAATTAGTTTGGAAAAAAATTTTGACAAAATAATCAATAAATAGCATCACTATTTTAATTATTCATAAAATTAGTACAAAACATGGCGGAGCTTTGGGTTGCTCCGGAGCTCCTTAAAGCAGAGCTTTGCTTTGGAGCTCCAGAGGTCGGAGCCCTGGGGAACATCACTAGTAAATTATTAAAGCAAAATTTAACATTGCGCATCCAAAGACTGGAAATAAACCCCATAACCATTGGAAGTTTGTGTTTTAAAAAATCCAAATTATTCAGGGAAATTATGGAGGTGGTTACCCACAGCAACCTGGATATGGGCAACAGCCGTATGGCCAAGCTTATGGCGGACAACCTCCCCAACAAGTTGTGTAGGTTTATTTTATTGTTTTTTAAACCGTGTTGGATGTCTTGGTGGATTTTATTGCTCAAAAATCACCATTAATTTTTCTTCATTAACTCACACTCACCTTAAAATGGTTCTTGGAAAGTGGGGCTCCATCTGACAAGATTTATCAATGACAGTATTGAAATGGCTGTTTAGAGAGTATTATAAGATTAATAATCTATAGGTAAGTGAACAAAAAAACACTCAATTTTTTCCAAAAAAAAACACCTCCATATAACCTTAAATACAACTCAAAACTCAAATTTAAACTTATTAATGAAATTTACGCCAAAAATTAACATGGGAATTTTTTTTGCCTATTTTAACCACAAAATTTGAAAAATGTGACATTTTAAAAATTGTTAAATTTTTTTCTCGATAACGAGTTCACCAGTGCTGTTTTTGGAATATCTGTATTTTTGACTCTTTAGAGCTACAAACATGCATTAACACCCCGAACCATAAGCACTCGCTCTTTCACGTGGTAACCATAGTTTTTAGCCTGGTCGCACCAGTTTTTTATAATAGGTTATTCTTTTTTGAAAAAACGCGGTGAACAAATTTAGGTGCTTTTTCCAAAAAAAAACATCTGAAAAATCACTTAAAATTTAATAAAAGCTTCTAAAAGTGTGTGTTTTAACTTCAACAAAATATAAAAAACGGTTTTTAAAATCAATTATTTGTCATATGATGTATTTTACCACCATGTAAAATTTATTATTAGGATAAAAAAATAAAAAAAACAAACAAAAAAAGTTTTTTTTAAATTTAAAAAAATGTTTCAAAACTGCTTTTATTTATTTGTATGTTTTTGCGGTTTTGTTTAAAATAATTCCAGAGTTTAACAAAAGAGCCTTAGTCAAGAAAATGTTATGGTTTTTATCAAAATTTCAAAATTCATGTTTTTCTTCTCATTATTAAATGTCAAAGAATGAAATTTTTCATAAAATCACTAAACTGTAAAAAAACCTTTTTTTTTCTCTCTATGTAAAAATTTTAATAAATTTAACAAAATTATTGCAGAAATAACTTTTTTAGGGTAGTGTGTAGATTCTATTAAAACGGAAACTTTAACTCTAAAAATGCAGGAAAAGCCTAAAATTTTAAATTATCACTAAAACAATTTTTTTTCAAATTTCGAGAAAAACCCGATTTTTTAAAACTTTTTTGGTGTTTTTTAAGAATCTAATCAGTGTAGTTTAAAGTAGTTATACAGGTAGAATTAAGATTATAGATGGATGGAGGGCTTAAAAATGTAGTTTTTATTCAAACAGCTTTAGAATTAAGCTTTTTACGGCCGATTTTTGAAGTGTTTTTTTTAGGAAAAAGGGTTGTTTTTTTTTTGGAAAAACTGAGAAAAAAACCACCCTTTTTTCTAATTTTTTTTAATAGGATATATTTATAGAAAAAATGGTTATCAGAAGCTGAAAAAGCGCCTCAGAAAACCTATAGACCCATTTTAAATCAGCTCAAGGCTTTATTGAATTTTTTCTGAGGGGGTGCCAAAAAGTTGTTTTTTTTTGAAAATTAAAAAAAATGTTTTCTAACTGTTGATTAATGCTGATAAAGTTTAGTTGTCTAAATAATGGTTTTTAACAATAACCATGAATATGCAATATATACCTTATTAGATTCAGTTTCTTTTAAAATCTATTTTTATGTAAAAAAATCATATGAATAAATTGAATTCCACAAAAAACAATGTGGTATGTAAGAATTCGTTTCTCAGATTTTATTCAAAACTCCTCATAGGTGGACAGTCTCCTGGAATTTGAGGGAAAAAATACCCAACCCTTGAAATTTGGTGGAGGTTGTCCCAAAAATTTTTTGAATGTACTTCAAAATTCCCCATTTTTAGCGTTTTTAGTACTGGGACCTCACAAAATTTTAGGGGGGTGTCGACAGGGTTTGAAATTTTGGGGAATACAGCCTACCCCAAGCATACATGGGGACAGGGAGTTGGGGGGTGAGAAGGGTGGTTTAACCCCTTCCCCACACTCAGAAGTGGGGGAGGGGGAGAAAAGGTTAACCCTTTCCAATTTTGAAAAAATGAAGAAAAAAATTTTATTAAAATGACTTCTAACTGCCTCCAAACTTAAGTTTTGAGGTCGAAATGAATGTTTTAAACAATAAAGAGCTCAAAAATGCAATAAAAAGGGTTTTTTGACCTAAAATTAGCGTTTTAACCTATTTTTTTTAAATCGAAAAACAATATTTGTAAAATGCACTCCAGAAACAAAACGATATGGGTATTTTGCGTTTATCGGATTTTAACCCCATCTAATTTGGGGTTTAACGCCCCCCCACTCCGGACCAACTTGCCCATGTATGACCCCAAGTCATCTGCCCACCTATGTAAGCGTGCCTCTCCTCATAAGTGGGCAGGGAGTTGGGGTGTTATGCCCCCCAAAAATCTCGATTACTGCCGACACTCTTCCCCCTAAAATTTGGGGGTACCCCAGACGCCGCTCCCTTGAATTTGGGGTTCAGGGTTCCAATATTATAAATGGGGCATTTAAGATATACTCCAAAAAACTTTTTGGGACACACCCTTTCTTAAATTTTGTAGGTAGGATATATCTCCTCCCAAAATCCAAAAGCCCACCTATGCTCCTATCTAATTTTGTCCACCTCCTTACTGCAGGTGGGTAAACTGGATAAAAAAATTTTGTGGATGGGGATATGGTGTAGCAAACAATTTTAGATAGGGAGGGGTTGCTTTGCTTCCTTATAAGGCCATTTTCAGCATTTAGAACTGAATTTCCTTAGGTTTTAGAGGGGGTTTTGGTCAGAAATTTTAAGATTTTCTGAGGTAGAAGGTTTAATAATTTTTAAAACTTCAATACTACTCATTTACACTTTAGGCAATGAGCGTTGCCGAAATTTGAAAAGCGGCGGTCCCTTAACAGAATTTTGGTAATTGGTTTGAGCTGCTCAAAATTGTAACTATATAGAATGCTAAAAAAATTTCTGCATGATTTTAACACATACCTTATATTTTTCTATTTAGTTTTGGTAAACAAGGGTCACAAATTTTTAAATTTACTATTTGCCATAAAAAATGTTAAAAAAAATTACCGGTTCCATAAAAAGTTTGCAACTTAAGAGAACCCCAAAAAAGTTGAAAAAATATCATATAAAACCTAAAACAACAATGGTTATGTTTTAAGTGAACGCTAAACAGAGCTAAATAAAGTTAAATAAACTGACGTTTAATGCTTTGAAACAAGGGTTAAAATTGAGAATGTATTGGAGTGAAGCACAAGGAAACTTTTAAAAAATTACCTTTTGGCTGTCAGCACCCCCAAATCTGACACCCATGCTTTTGAACCAATTTGGTATGTATGCTTAATACTTCTGTCAGCGCCTCAGTGGTCAAATCTGTGGAAAATGATACATTTTTTGGTTATGTTTTTTGCTAAATTAATAGAATTCTGTTTTTTTTTTACTTTTAGCGTTGTAAAGGAGCAGCCGCGTGAAAGAGGCGGGATGAGTAATACAGACTGCTGTTTAGCGGCACTGGCCGCCTGCTGTTGCGCCTGCTGTATTGCCGATTGTCTGGACTAAATTCAGCCAATTGTGGAGCTTGGAGCTTTTTTTTAAAGGAAAACTAATGCCAGAAAACTTAAACCTCAAACCTCAAGAAAACTGAAACCAGTAAGGAAGGCATATCTTCAACGGATGTAACAAACACAGTTTATAATTGACTTCTCTCAGTCTTAAATGCTCTAATGTGGAATAAGTGCAGTCCATTAAAATAAGAAACAAAAATTTTTAAAAACAATTAAAAATATACTTAATTATAATATAAAACTTAAATAGGTCAAACCATAGGTGGGCTGCCTCAGGGATTTTTTGGGGGGAGGTGTACCTGACCCCCCAAATTTTAGGGGAGGGGGTGTCTGGGGTACCCCCAAATTTTAGGGGGGTGTCGGCTATAATTGTGATTTTTGGGGGTATAATATAACCCACCCCCCAACCCCCTATATTTTATTAAGTTTTAATTGTTTAATTAACTAAGAGGTTATCAGTCTTTATCGCCGGCTGGCTGGCAATATATATAAATTATATATTTTTAGTTTTTGACTTAGGTTTTATTTTAAAGTTCGTGCAATATAGCTGCAGTGTATATAGTTTCTACAAATGTGTAATATAGTCCTTAACTTGTTGGTGTGGTAAGTGGTAGTAATAAAAAAATGTGATATCATGTTTGATTTTTAGAGGTAAAGACAAAAAAGTCTGTTTTTGGTAATCAAGTTTGTTAAATTATTTCAACAACTATAACTAATAGAAAGTACCACAATTATGTGTTTTTTAGTAGTGCCAAAATATTTGTCTATCAAGAAATAAATTTACCAAAATAAGCAAGAAAAAAAGAAGGTGTCAAATTAAAGTGAACCAAAAAAATGTTACAACTCTATGATCTTAAGGAAAGAATTCAATCTGAGTATTCAATTTAAAATTGAAGTACTGTATATATTGTAGCTAGAGTAGAGCCAAGAACCTTGAAATTTGCAATTTACAACCTATCAAATATTTGTATTTTTGTTTTTAATGAGTTTTTTAAAGTTTTGATTCGGTTTGTTTAACATAACTGTACCCCCTTCAAATAGAGTAGAGTGTTGAAATTCGGTTTAAATTGCTGGTCAAACAGCACCTTTCGCTTTAACAATTTTAAATATAAATTATTTTATTGAATGAATTTTATTTATTGATTCAAATCAACTGATAAATATGACATGCTTGTTGTGTTTGACATAAACCTGCTGCTATTCCCTGTCAACTCATTAACATCAATTAAGTTGCCAGCATGGGCGTAGCCAGGATTTCGGAAAGGGGGGTCCAACCATGAACAAAATTTCCGAAGGAGGGGGGTCCAGGGGGGTCCAAATCCTAAACATTATAAAAGGGCTAAAAAAATTTTCCGCGCTTCGCGCGGAGTGTTTATTGCCTTGTTTCTATCACATAAATAATTATTTTCCTATTATTCAATAAAAACAAGTATAAAACAAAGAAAAAAAATTTTTACAAACAATTTGATACCTTAAAACTTTCGATTTCCAAAACAATAACCATTGAAAAATGAGTACATTGAATCACTGCTGAGTATTGCAAAGTGCAAAAAAAAATTTTTAAAATTACTTCTCCTCACCTTTAAATTTTTAATCCCACTATATAAATATCAAGGGGGTCCAGCATTGTCGTATCAAGATTACAAAACAAGCACAAAGTAACAAAATTTAGAAGTGGAGACCAAGTTAAAACATTGAGAATGGGGTGGGTCCAGTCCAGCGTGGTCATACCAAGACATAGATGAACACGGTAAAAAAAGCTAAGGGGGTGTTTACCCCGGGTAAATGAAATTTAAAAATCTAGGAGGGGGTTTTAGGGGGGGGTCGAACCTCCCCCCCAAGCTTTCTAGGGGGGTCGACCCGGGGTGGAAGATTTTAAAACCTAGAGGGGGGTCAGGTGGGGTCCGATTTTTAAAACAAAATACTTAAACCATTAAATATTTAATATAGTTTTTTTTGATAAGATAATACTACATTTTATTGAATAAAAAGCAATATTTATGTATAAAAAGGGTGCAAAAACATGAATTTGTGTTAAAAATTCACGTTTTTGCAATAAAATTTAGTATAAAAAAGTACTTAAAATTTTCTCGAGAGGGGAAGAGGGTCGGATTTCAAAATCTAGAGGGGGGTCAGGGGTAAAAAATTTAAAAATTTGGAAGGAGTGGGCCCTGAATTTTTTTCAAGGGGGGGGGGGGCAAAATTTTGAGGCTAGGGGGGTGGACCCCACCCTACCCCCCTTGTTCATCTATGCCAAGATTACAAAAAAAGTAACACAAATTTAGAAGTGGAGAATATATAAATCGAGCGCTGAGCGGAGCTAAGCGCGAGAAAATTTTTAAAAAATGGTTGTTTTAGACCCCCAAATTTTTATCCTTGGCGACCCCCCCCCCTGGCTACGCCCATGGTTGCCAGTGTCTATTTTTAGTTTAGTTCAGTTGTATTGCTGTATTTTCTTTTATATACATAGACATAATGGCCAAAACTAATTTAGCTTTATTATTTTTTGTTTTAACCATTTTTGCCTTTTAACTCATTATTTTTTTAAAAATATTCCTTAATATTTTTTATATATATTAATATTTTGTATTATTAGTCTATTGGGAATTTTTATATTTTTGTTAGCTATGTTTAATTGTAGTTGTTTCATAAGTCTTGGTTTGTATTTTAATCTATCAAACTTTTTTATTATAATTTGTACCAGTTTGTTGATCAAATCCTTTTCAAGAAACCTTGACCCAGCACTTCAAAAAAAAAAAACAAAAAACAAAAAACAGTGCATAAAACATGTTTAGCTCTCAAAAGCATTAAATATAATTTTGTTTTTATGATGTTTTTTGTTTGAAGCCAAGGATTCCACCAACATAAACATTGTGATGTGTCTGATTTTTGAAGTAGTTGGTCATTTTCTTAGGCGATTGGTCTATATGTTTCATTTTTAAAATGTTGACGTTATTGTCAAGTTACATTGTTAACAAGACCGTTTCTCTTGGTTGTTGCCATAGATCTAATTACCACTCTCAGACGAAGTTATGTTTTGTGTTTAATTATTCACTGATTTAGTCAGCATAGCTAATTTAATATACCTATATACTATCAATCAATGGTGAGAAAAGAAGGGGGGTTAGGTGGGGGTCCATACTCCATGGCCTTAAAATCTTGCCCTCCTTCAGAAAAAAATTTAAGGCCCTTCCCTACTCACACACACCCTCAAAAGTTTTTACCCTTCAATCTTATAAAAATTGCAATCTGTCCCCTCCTCTCCCCTTCAAAAAAGTGTTTACAATTTTGATACCAAATTGCTTTAAAGAAAAATTTCTAAACAGCAATCTACACCCTTTAAACTATCTGTACAGCTTTTAAACGTACCTTAAACCTAAGGCACGTTGGTGGTTTTCACTTTAATTTTTTTGCACGTATTATTGATGTTTTTTGTTCAAAAGCAGTACTATGGTGGCTAAAAATTGATAGAAACTTGAAATTTATGTTAGACATTTTAATATTATATTATTTTGGAACCTTTAAATTAAGTAATAAGCCATTTTTTGTTTATAACTCTTATGAAATCCTATTAAAACTGTTTGAAAACCAACAAGTTTTGTCTATTTACACAAAAAATGTATGCAATAATAGCAAAACACAAAACATTAGTAATTTAAAAGCAGTTTCTAAAGGAAAAGTGTATATAAAGCTAAAAAATAAAATATTTAGAAGGATTGAGCTTTTTTTGTTTGAAATTTTGTTTGATATTTAATCTTTATCATATTCAATTCAATATATGATATAAATTGCTTATTTTAAAAGTTTTTAGCTACAAAATTCAATAAATTAGATTTAAAAAAGATAAGTTACCATCTATAGTCATAGTCAACTTAATCTTCAACTTATCTCGAGATTTAAGGTACCTAAGTAACTCATTTTTGAACAACGCAAGTGAAGTCACGCACGTACCTTAGCGAGTTTTGTACAACACAATTAGTTAAGTTACCACCAATTTAAGGGTCCCTTTTTCTTTTTTGAACAACCCACTCTCGGCCTATTCAGGTAAAGTAAAAACTTGTCCAACCACGCATTGTGATAAGAAATATTATTGTGCATTATTTAATTGACTTATATGTAGCTTGTATCTAAATTCTTTTATATACATTTATGTGTGTTTTTATATAAATTATTTTGCTCCTACACTATGTATTTAGCGTCATTTGTGGGCTATTGGGGAAAATGGTATACAGTTGGTTAGAACTATACTCCCAAAAATTTTAAAACTGCCAAGGCATTTTAAAATTTGCGAATGTGCTTAAAAATTTGCTAATTTTTTTTCCAAATCAATCACCCCCCTCTTTTCTCGGCCACAGAAAACCTAAATCATCCAGTATTAAGAGGGAGGTCAGGAAAAAAGTTTTTTGCGTAAGTATGGTTTCGTATTATAGCGGGAACAATTTAGCTATAATCTCGAATACCAAAAATAGTGTCTCAAAAAATTTGATTTCGCATTTTTCTGAAAAAACTTCATTTTTAATTTTTGTTTACACTATAAAAATCTCATTTTGTGTGTTTAGTAATAAAAAAACCTTATTTTGCATTTTTTTATGGCAACTCCTAAATTTTAAAGAGGTCTCCGGTTTGGTAGATTCAAGATTTATTAAATAAATAGGTAATGCCAAACCAACTTATTATACTTCCCTGTCCACCTTTGATTGCACATGTAAGCGTAAGTTATGCTTTAAATATAGCTTTTTAAACTTTGGGGCTTACCAGCGCAAAACGTTCCTCATGGGTAACGAATAAAATGGGAGTTCAATTAAGTTTGTTTTGTAAATTTTTTTGACTAGTTTAACATTGAAACTGCAAGCTTTTGGAATATGTTTTAAAAATTACAAACAGTTTGTATTCTATTTGATTAAATAAATAAAAGATTTTGCGGGATGTCTAATATTAAAAAAAGGTTATTAAAAAAAGCAATCGTTTTCTGACAACTAGAAAATATCAAATAAATTTAGAAATGTTTTGGGGAACTTTTAGCTGTCAACCCAACAAAGTTATATCTATTTAAGGCCATAGGTGGGCAGGGGGTGGGTTTGGGGGGTGTTATACCCACCCTTAAAATCCCGATTATAGCCGACCGACACCCACCCCCCTAAAATTTAGGGGTACCCCGGACAGCCCCCCTTAAATTTGGGGGGTCCCAGTATTAAAAACGCTAAAAATGGGGTATTTGAGGTATAACACAAAAATTTTTTTTGGGACACCCCCACCCCCAAATTTCGGGGGTCGGGTATGCCCCCCAAAATCCGAGAGACTGCCCATGTTTAAGGCTGCATTTGGACATATTTGTTTAATATATTTGATTGTGCATTTTTATTTATTAAAAGCATTATTGTGGTGAGCTTCTGTTTGTTACCATACCAATTTTTATTAATAAATGACATAATATCAGTTAAGTATAATAAAAACTATTGTTTGCAATCAAAAAATAAACTATATAAAAACTATAAAATTCATGGTCAAATCCAGAAAGGGAATTATTGGCCAATAAATGAGTACAATTAAATATTTTTAGGCGTTTGTTCAAAGGCAAAACAAAAATTCGCCTGGTTTTTCATTTTTGACGTTTTGCTGCGTTGGAATCTAGGTGGAAGCAGCTAAAAATTGTAGATAAATTTTTTCCAAGCGCTCATTAGCTGAAAGTACTACCATAGCGTTATTTGTGGAAATCTTTAAGTTTGAATAATTACGTTGAAATAGGTTTTGATCATCGTGTTAAAAAAAGTAGCTCATAAGAAAGTGTGGAAAATCTTTTCTTGAAGTGGTGGTTTATAACTACTGACAAATATAAAAAAACTTTATAAATTCATTGGGTTTAGTTGCAGCGCGCTGCACGAAAAGCGTGTAGTTCCAGAAAAAAAAGACGTTTAAATCCCGAGGCAATTTTTTGGTTTTCAAAAAAAACTCCAGTTATAGGTCATCACAACTGGTACATGTACCGCACCTTGGGTATAAAGCATGCCTGCACTGTCCTAAGGTGAGCGGTTTGAACTTTATTAGTGTTTGATAAGCTGAGCCCATGGACATCATCTTTGGTGGGAATGTGACGCGAAACGTCCTTTCCTAAAGTGATTATTTATAACTGATGTGGTGTGGTGCAGTGGTAGCTCCGTGGACTGAGAGGAACAGACTTGAAATTGAAGCAAAGAGACCCGTGTTCGAACCCCGCTACAGGTAATTTTCTTCAGTCACTAAACACCACCGTCGTCTTATCTTGCGTCTATTTTGTGGTCTTTATACTATCGATTCAAATTTGAGCCTTTTTACTGTTGCGGTTAGGTACCTAAGG
>JASAMX010015553.1:0-17130 GCA_030248175.1 Microlaimidae sp. YZB2_3
GGCCCCTTTGAGTTTCAGGCGCAAGTGCGAACCTTACAAAATCTGGCAACAGAGGACCACTGGCCCGGCAGCCGCGGCCCCCCGGACTCTGGGGGGTGCGGCCTTGATGGACGTGGAGCCAGCTCCCACCGCTACCACCACCTCTGCCGCAACTGAGCAACCCTGAGGCTGTTCGCCAAGTGACCAAGCGGAGCCCAACCGGACGAGAACCCCTGAATCGGGTATTCTACTCGAGAGGCGCGGCCCAGGCGGACTCCCCGATCGGCATGTCGGGTTGCCAGAAGGACTTGGTGACATTTGTGAGCCGAAAAAGAACCAAGAGGAACCGGCAAAACCTCTGCTAAAAACCGGTGGAAGAAAGACTCTTTTAGCTCTTTTATATTTTTTTATAAATTATGTCATTAAAAGCGAAAAAAATTTCGCGTCTGGGGGAAAAGTTACCTTAGGGTAGGGCAAAATTACTTAAGGGAGTTTGACGTAGGTAAAGCTCTCCCCTGAATTTCTTGGGTTGGAAATATTTTTGGGGCAAATTTTTCCCAGTGGTGCTTTTTACGCTAATTGTTTAGATCTTTTTGTACAGTAGTATTTTTAGAAATTGTGTATTTTTGGCAGAAACATGTATTTTTGGTATAAACCAAATCTTTAACTTAAAAAAACTTGTAAAATTTTGGTAAAACTAATTGTGGGTCTTTTCAATAAAAGGGGTTTGGACCCCCAGGACTTTGTTTCCCTTTAAGTCTTCAAGGCTAAAAGGATTCTATTAAGACCCTATGCAATGTTTTTGTTTTTTTGTGTATGCCGTTATATTAAGTAATCAAATACTTGCTAACACAGCCGGCTGTCACGTCTATTGAGTTGCGTGGTTTGTGTGGGCCTTCAACTTTTGTTTTGGTGATTGTCCATTTTTCCGTTTCTGTGAAAATATGGCCAGGCCATATTTTCAGCTGGGGGGGAAGGTGTGAGGATTAGGTATAGGAAAAATTAAGTTAGGTAAAAATAGTTAAAAAAATATCTTAAGTTAATTCAAAAACCGCAGCCGGTTCCATTTAGTTTTAATTAGGTTATGTAATTTTGTTCTTTTTACTGTAATTGTATTTTGTACTTTTATTGTAATTCTTTTTGTAATGATTTCTATAATATTTATTTATGTGTAATTTTATTTGTAATTTGAAATTGTAGTGTACTTGAGCGTTAGGTAACAGGCGGTCAAAATTCAATCAATAAGATGCGTCATAAATTCTTCCCCGTTGAGTGCATCACTCTGTCCCCCTAATGTGTTGAGTCTCCTGTCGCGACAACGTCTCGCCCATTAGAAAAACCGGTTCTGGCCTGTTATTACACAGTGCTGTCAGTCAATTGATGTGGACAAAGATTTTGTCCCAGCGCGTTATCACGGGCAGCGTGCGTAATGCGTTTATGAGTTTATGGGCATTGCGTTGTAGAAATGAAAAGAGGGATTGAGACAGGGAGACATTGAGTTTTTGGAAACTTAGGTTTTTCTAAGGAAATTAACCTTCAACCTGGGTTTCTAGTGGGACTAAAATGGGGAACACTTACTGGGGAACCAATTGGATTAATCAATGGATTAATTCAATCGGCCTTTTCTCAGAAAGTGATTTTTAGAAAATCAAATCAGTAGGAGGTTTGAGATCTGTTCCAGATGGTGACTTGTTCCTGTCTCTCTTCCTCCCTTCTTCCACCGCCGTATTGACTGCTCAACATTAATTTTTTGTATTATTTTTATAACATAATTGTTTATACCCTGCGTCAATACTTCAACTGTTGTTATTATTAATTTTAATTTATATTTATAAATTTTGTATTTGTATCACCCACCGTGTGTATGTGTTGTTTTTAAAATAAAAACTTAAAACCCGCCACGCCTTTCTTACGTTCAACCAAGGGTTTACCAACCCTTCTTATTTTATTTTATAAACTTGGTAATCGTCGGAAATCAACAAATATACAGTCCACTTATCAAAACCGAACATCACATAAGGATTTGAGGATTTGAGCCGAAGCTTAGGAACCTTGTGCGTCACAATTTCGAAACCATCAGGATAGTTATAAAGACCTTCTATGTGATTCTTCATGTCTACCTATAGGTTTTACTGCACTTAGCTTTCGGGCTCGTTTAATTTTCATATCATAACGGGTTTCGACATTGGCAAGAACCTTTTCAGCTTACACAAGATGCTAATGTACGACGAGCGCAACGTTTGGAACAACATCAACATAATGTACCATTTGCCGTTTGTCCGCTTGGATAGATCTGACTTTTACAGCAATCGCGAGTCAATTCGTATATGGAATTTTTTATCAGAATGATATTATTGACTTAAGCAAAAACAATTTTTTTAAATGAAAAATAAACGAAACCTGGAGAAAATTGTTGCTCAATTACAACTCTATTATAGCTTTTATAATATTTTATATTTTTTAATATAATTTTTATACTTTTTAGTAATGTAATTATTTATTATTATACGTTTTGTTTTATTGTATCAATAATTTGTAGTTTTTACTAAAGTATTTGAAAGTATTTAAGGTAAAATTTAATTGGGTTTGCTAAATATAATTAATTGGGGGTACAGTTTTTAATAAACCCATAAGGTTTATATTAACTCTAAAGGGATATGTATTGCATGTTAAATTATGCCTTTACTACTCCTGCGTTATGCGAATAATAATAAAATAAAAAAATAGTTTGTTTTGAGAAATATTTTAGAAATCATAATAATATACAATTTATTATAACCTGTATATAAATAGACACAATGCGTGTGTTCCCAACCACCAAGCGGATTTACCTAAATGAGGTATCATTGGAAAGCTTACAGCCCAGGAAGTGTCATAAAGTGGTTTATTTTTAAAAAAATTTCCATTGACATCTTTATATTGGACAACGCATTTTTACCAAAAGGCCATATGGAGGTTTGAGAGCATAATAAAAAATGAAGCTCTCAGGCTCAAAACTAACGCATACGTAATTAGTTAAGTCAATTTAATAGTATCGTACGTAAGATTATTGATGTTTATTAAAACAATTTTTTTCCAAAAAATTAAATAGTATTTTGCATATAAATAGTTAAATAACAAAAAAAGATTACCGCAATTTTTGAGAAGCGTGTACCAACTGTTTTTTACCCTCGATGCTAGCGCACGAAGCCGACTCTTTTTCTAACAAGTCCGAAATGAGTATTATTAGTTCTGGAAATCCAACAGCTAATGCTTGTCTGCATACCCTATTTAATTCCTAAAATAAATCCTAATTAATCACAGAAAAAAACATCATTACTGTATTAAATACAAGTCATAAATATAAATGCCTAGCAGCAGCTAAAAGCAAAAAAACAACTTAATTTATAAAACATAAGACTGATGTATTTTTGTTATAACAATACCTTTTAATTGAGATAATAGATTTTAAAAATTCAAAGGAAAAAAAACCTGATAAAACTGCGGTATTCTATCTTGGATCTTTCTGGCTTGTCTAAGCAATTTCTGAATATCCGAGTTCAAGCCGTACTGTTCTATCCAGCAGGAATTGTTGAGAGAATAGCTGGGTTTACTCCTCAGCGATACCGGAAAGGGGCTTTTAGGGGGATCAGCTGAGAAATTTTGAGCTAGCACAAGGTTATTCAATTTTCCTAGCCAAGGAACCGAGTTAATGCCTGACAAAAAACAACAAAATTTTTAACACAATAAAGCAAAATGGTGTTTCAAGCTGTTTAAAAAATGGAAAGAAAAAAGGGGGACAGAAAATGTCATTTTTGATGGTACTTTGATGGCAGAAATATGGTTTAAAATAATACACCAGTAAAAATCAAGGGTGTTTGACAGAAGGCGGGTGTTTCTTTCTCCTAAAAAACACATTTTCTCATTTAAAAAGTTTAGTTTTTTAACTCTCTAAACCAATTTAACTACGACATTCCTTACTTATCGCTTATGGTTGGTATACTGGGATTCTGTGTAAGTTTACAAGACTAGCTAAACAATTTTACAGAATTTACAAGTTTAACTTCAGAAGTTCCTTTATAAGAAAAAGCCTGGACAGGAACTATATTATCTATTTTTTGAAGTGTCACTTGAAATACAACATTCGTGACAGTCTGCGCTTTTTGTGACAAACAAAAAAACATGAAAGTTTCTGCTACCAGGATACTTTTTAGTTAATAACACACCATAATTTTCTTACCTGGTTGAAGACAGTTAAGAACTAGACTAGATTTTTTTCCATCAGGCAAATAGTAAATTACCCCGTACCAATCAACGCTAAACAAAATAAAATAGTCAAAACATATTTTTAAAAAATTAAGTTGTATTATTACTTTTTACTAAGTATTTTATTGAAAAATTTTATTATTCAATTCAAATATTACTGTATTTGGTGAATTTGCTTCAACACCCCAATAATTTAAATTAAGTTAAATAATTGGGCTTGGAGTTGTGCTCCAATGAAACATTTCTTTTAGTATAAAGCATTTTATCACAACTAAATTACCAAAACCTTCAAGTCCGAACCTGTGGGAAGGGGGTTGTAAGGCTGAACTGGGGGGGAGTTAGAATAATAAACACAAATTATAATAATATCAGAGAAAGAAACTCCTTTCTATTATATTTGACATCCAATACTGGTAAAAAAACAATACATCATCAGACCAAACCAAAAACCAGTATTATCAGCTGGCATAAATATTTATGTCAAAGCTAAGCAGAGAATTATACCCATAGGTGTTTTTGGGTGGGGGGACAGAGGGGTCCACGGTCCACCCCCCCTAGAGCCAAAATTTTGGACCCCCCCCCTAGAAAAAATCCAGGGCCCCCCCTCCCCCCAAAGCTCGAGAGCGGTCCGGCCTGACCCCCCCTAGCGAGGCTGACCCCCCTCCCCCCTTCTGACCAATTTGGAAGTATATTTTTTTATTTACTGTCAAAAACACGGTTTTTTAGTTAAAAACAGTGTTTAAATACACTTTTTAGGCCTAAATAGGCGGTTTTAGTACATAAAATTCAATATTAAACCTAAAAACACAAATTATTGAGTTAAAAAAAATTTGTTAAAAAACAGGACCCCCCCTAAATTTGAAATCTCGCACCCGGGGTCGACCCCCCCTAAAAAGCCAGGAGAGTCCGGACCCCCCCCTAAAAAATTTTGGCCTTCCACCCGGGGTGGACCCCCCTAGCGGACCCGACCAAAAACACCTATGATTATACCCTCCAAATCTTTAACAAAATATCGTACAACCAGCCATATACAGCCATTAAAAGCACAGTTCAAAACAGACAACTCATGTTATCACGGCGCTAGGAAAATACATTTTGCATATATCCACCTACTTTTAAATTCATAACAAAAAAATCTTTATTTTTCCAAAGCCTAAGCGAAACTTTTAAATCAAGCTTTAAAAACATAAATAAAACCTTTAAAAAATCTATATAGTTTACCACTTAAAGAACATTATTTTTTGAAGATATTTTGCAAAAGGTGTTTTTTCTGGACACTGTTATCACAGCATGTGCATATATAATAAGAAGTAATACTCAATTTATACGTTTTAAATAATAAAACACAATAAAACCAGCCCTTAACACAAGACTATTTTTGTGACTAAAAAGACAGACACAGAGACATATGTAAGGTCTCAAAATACTCTTCTAGTTTAATGCCTATGCCTCATTGTTTTAATTCACAAACCCGCTTGTAAATATTAATAAAATATAAATATATATCATAAATAATGTTATTGTCGTATTTTGATGACATTCCCATATTAAAAGATGTTTGTGTGTTTCATACAAACAAAAACAAAGAAACACGATTTTTTCAAAATTATAATACAAAGCTATTGTCATAGAAAGTAGTTATATAAAGCTTAATTTTTTTGTTATCACTCTACTGAGTTAGAAATTGATTTAATAAAGCTTAATTTTTTTGTTATCACTCTACTGAGTTAGAAAATGATTCAGTTATCTGCTCCCACTATTTATATTAATAATCCATTCATTTATATTGTTTTTTTAGTATTTCAGTTTTATGAATGAGTTTCTAAACTGTTGATAGCGTCTCACGACAACATAATGTACGGTATCTGACTTAATTTCGGCCAGGCCTTAATTTAGGCCACCAATTCAGGGTGTTAGAAAATTGACTTATTTTTAAAACACAGAAGAACTAGCACAAAAGTAAGTGGATGAATGTTCAATAAAGTGTTTGTTTTTGCAAAAGTTTTTTATTTTTGTTATTCTGCATTATCAACATTTTCATACAAAAAGTGAATTTTGTGTGATTTTCTTAATTTTTGCTTTGTATTTAAACTGCATCAAATTTACAACCAAGCAAAATATAATCTTAAAATAAAAATTGTTAATTTTTGTGATATTTCTTCAAAATCACTTTGCAATGCAATGCTAAATGCGCATTTTAAGATTCCGGTAATTACGGCCACCTTAAAATTCACGAAAAAAAAAACCCCGTTTAACACGATTTGCACCATCATTTGTACGAATGGGGTTACATAACACATAATTTACTAGGTTATATTAAATTATGAAAAGCCTGAAGGAATTTGTCAAAAATAATATAGAAACACATTTAAAAAGTCAGGTTATTTTCTTGGCGGAGGAATGCATTCATATAGTAAATATAGTAAATATCAATGGGATTTCCCCACCCAACACACCAATTACCATGATATAGAGTACCAATGCTTCAAAAAGTTTTGAAAATAAATTAAAACACAGTAAGAATGTCAGGTTATTTCCTTTGGCGGAGGGATACATTTATAAGAATTACGTAAAAAATATCTGTGCGAGCTGGAGTAATCCAACTCTTAAATGGCTAGGTTTGAACTATCAATAAATCCATATAGGAATTTCTCAAAGATTATTGAAATCTTGGAGGAGGAATGCAGTCAGATATAAAACATCAAAGATAAGCATGGGTTTGTGTGAATTCATACCACTCCTTAACTTTTTTTAACGTCTTGTTTACCCTTAAAGTTGATAATTTTGGGTTCTGTAATCGTTTTTTTGTGTTTTTGGCTATTGTGTTTTTTTATTTTCAGGTTAAAAATATAGAAAACTCAATAGAGTGGAATAAAATTTTTATCATGCTTTTTTTAACGTTGGCTGGCTGTAACAAAAGGCAATTTATGTTAAATTATTCTTTCACATCAAAAAAAAAAAAAACAACAAAAAACACTTGTTGTTAAAACTTATGTTTTTTAAAGTTTTGACATAATTATTTAAAGTTTTGCTAATAGCCATAAAAGTTTGCAAACGGGAAAAAATTAAGTTATATGTACCAAGAAAAATACCTAAAGATAAATTTGCAGCCTTTAAAAATATTTATCGTCCGTTTTAGCAATAGTTATAGCTAGTTTTTTCTAGGTGGCCGAAGTTATTGGCACGCGGCTTAACTTGGTGACTATTACAAAAAAGTTTAAACCTTCACTGATTTTTAAGTGTAACAGAAATTTTGCACTGGAATAACAAAAATAGCTGTCGTTTAATTTTTAGACCATATCCTGGCTTGATTAGAAAAGCCAGAAAAAAATTATCTAAAAAAAATAAAAAAGGTGGCCGAAATTAAGTCAATTACCCTAACGTCCAGAAATATGAGGCCGAATAAATCGAGTTTTTGACAAAAAGAGAAATAATTTCCTATATTTGCTTTTTTTGGCTGAAAAATGAGCGATACAGGACTTGACCTGTAATCTCCAGCCTCAGTACCTCATTGACTGACATGCTGCATTACGCCATTACTGATAGTGTAACATTACAACTCGCTTTTTAAGGCGTGATATTTCTGAAACATTAATACAATTGGAGTTGTGACAATTATTGTGTGCAATCAAAAGACATTCACGTTGGGAAACTTTTTGTATCCACCATCTTTGACAATCAGAACGCCTATTCAGACCTGTGCACGGTCTGAAAATGCCCCCGCTTTATTGGAGGATTTGCCCCCTCCCGTTTGATTGCCCCCATGGAAAAATGAAAAAGTACCCAAAAAAAATATGACGCCATTTTTACCTATTATGACGCCATCATCGCGAAATCTTTACAGTTTTCAGCCTGTTTCAATGCATTATAAGCCATTTTAGACCTATTTTTACCTTATTTTCACTTTTTTGTCCCTTTTTCCTTCTTTTTTCTCCTTTTTTTCTTTCTTCCCTGCTTGCCCCCCCCCCTTTCAAAAGAGTTGCCCCCCAATAAAACCGCCGGAGGGGGGGGGCAGGCAGAGCACAGGTCTGCCTATTATTTGTGTCATACAATGGTAGAAATACAATCAAACCCTACAAGATTTCTTGATGTTTTTTTTAAATATAATAAAAACAGAATAATAATTGTACATACAAACATTTGTAATACTATATTTCAATTAAATGCCTAATTTACGAATACTAACAGATAAAAAATGCGGAATTAGCGCAACTAGAATACTGTTTAGACATTTTAACACAACAGCAAAAGTAAAAATTTTAATTATTTATGTAAAATAAAACGAAAAAGATGTCTTGCAAGATTTCATGTGTTTCTTGATTACCAAATCGTGTTTTTTACCAAGATTTTATTTTTTGGAATAAAAATCTTAATAACCTTACATAAAATCAAATTTAAGTAATAAAAACAGCAGCACTTGACTTGCTTTTAACAAAACAAGTAAAAAACTGTGATCAAAGTGGAATAAAACTATAGATGAAAATGGGGGTAGTGTGAGGTCCACTCAAAGGTGGGTAGGAAGAATATTATTTTTTGGGGGTTATACCCCCAATTCTCGAAACTGTCGACATCCCCCCCTAAAATTTGGGGAGGTGGGGGGGGGGGTCCCAGTACTAAAAACACTTAAACTGTGGTTTTTTTGCGACACCCCAAATTTAGTCCTCCCAAAATCCAGGAGTCTGCCCACCTATGGGTCTACCCCCCCCCTCTTAGCCTTGAAATTTTGGAGACCCACCGCTTTGCAAAAAAATTCAGAGGGGGGAGCGCTACCCCCAAATTTCCAATTTTTTTACTCCTGACCTTCTCACACTAAAATTTAAAATCTGACCTCCCCTCCTTCTCCCTTGAAAAATTTTTAAGTATTACTTTTATTCTAAATTTTCTTCTAAAAATGGGTTTAAAAACTTTTAACAAAAAAAAAGGGTTTTATAATTTCCGCAGTGTTTTACGAAGCTCCGTGGTGCATCACCGGTATGTAGCTAAAAATCATAGCTAAGTATAAAAAAAAATTTTCATGCAAATTGACCCTTTTTCGTTGACAAAACACAGGTACTTTGTCTTCTGCCGATGCCGCAAAGCGTCCGGCAAATCGTCGTTACTCTGACACAAAGAGTCACAATCAGTATAAAATTAACGTGACTCTGACTCATTTTGTTTAGATTAGTTGTGGTTTAAGATATATAAAAGAGTCACGAAAGCACAGTTACGAATATTTTACGACGCTTCTGACTCATTGTGTCGGAGTAAGGCCGTTCCCGATTTTCGGATCCAAACTCCCTCGACTCTATCGACACTAAATCAGCGTTATTTTTTGTCGTTACTCCGACACAAAGAGTCGCAATCAATAATATAAAATTAACGTCACTCCGACTCAATTCGTTTAAATACTTCGTGTGTTAAGATATAAAAAGAGTCACAGCACAGTTACGAATATTTTACGACGCTTCCGACTCATTCTGTCGGAGTAACGACGAAAATATCCCTCATATCTTATGTCTCCGACACAAAGAGTCACAATCAATAATATAAAATTAACGTGACTCCGACTTATTTCGTTTAAATACTTCGTGTGTGTTAAAATATAAAAAGAGTCACAACACAGTATTTTACGACGCTTCCGACTCATTCTGTCGGAGTAACGACGAAAATATCCCTCATATCTTATGTCGAGTGCTGTACGCCACTGATAACTGTCCCGAATCCGCCGCCGCCAGTCTCTCCGACTCGCTCGCCCATTTGGGCAAGTGCGGCGCTTTCCTCCGCACTGCGCCGCCGCCTCCCGAGTATCCCCCGACGGCTTCCACGCTCGCCGATCTGGTTTTGCCACGCCGGTTTCCATCTTCTTCGCCAGTTCTCCTCGACCTTGGGGCCCGACCGTCCGACATCAGATACACCAACAAATCCTCTTGTTCCTCCCTTCTCGGTGGGCGGAGCTCCTCGCGGTCCAAGGTGACGTCATCGATGACGTCATCTTCTGAATCTTCCGTATCCTCCTCCGGCAGCTCCGAGTCCCTTCGCCCACCCATCTGCCAGCAAGAAGAAGGATCAGAGGCTCCGGCGTCCACGCTGCTGAGATTCCGGTACCCTTCCACCACCTCCGTATCACTCACACTCATTCGCGCTTTTCGTTGGGTCAGCGTGCGGTCGGTGCTGCCGGTTGGATTGACGGGAGAAGAAGGGGCGGAGATTCTTTCGGAGGCTCTTTTGTCAGTTTTGTTAGCCGTTTCTTCCTCCACATCCAAACAATGCTGAAGACCGGCGCAGTAGTGAAGCATTAACACAGCTAAAGCCTATAATACTTTACACACTTTAAAATTATAATCATGAGGGTGTGCAGAAAAAGAAAAAAAATGTGTAACCTTAATGGTTTTGTGAGTTTGGATTATTTTTGACACGTATTGTAATGGGTGTTCTTTTTCTTGGGTAATTCAAACATACATACCGACCAAAACCTTGGTGTATTATACACTATGCCGAATTCGAAGGTTTTCACACTTCGCTCTAATTAATACTTCAGCTAATTTTTATTAGGTTTAATAACAATTTACCTTGTTACACAATTTAAAATGAACGCCGCTTTAATTTTTATTTAATGATATTTTGCATTGCTGCTACAAACAAAATTTTTGCTTGCATACATTATGAACTATTGTTTTGTTTTAGTTACGGACCTTTTTTTATGTTGTGTGGGAAATAGATGTATTAATTATTGCAAATGAGTTTTTCATTATTATATTTTATACTTATCATGGCCGTAGCCAAGATTTTACGACAAGGGGGGGAGGGAACTGCGGGTCATTTGAGCAGAAATGCATTCTATCCCAGACCTGTGCACGGTCTGAAAATGCCCCCCCCCCCCGTTTTATTGGAGGATTTCTCCCCCCCCCCGCCAAAAAATGAAAAAGTACCCTAAAAATATGACGCCATTTTTGACCTATGATGACGCCATCATCGCGAATTTTTTGCAGTTTTTAGCCTATTTCAATGTATTTTAAGCCATTTTAGACCTATTTTTACCTTATTTCCGCCTTTTTTGTCCCTTTTTTCCCTTTTCCCTTCTTTTTTTCTCTTTCTTTTTTTCTCTTTTTCTTTCCCCCCCCCTGCATTGCTCCCCCCGGGCCCCCCCATTTTGGAATTGCCCCCTCTCCTTTTTAACCCGGGGGGGGGCAGTGCACATGTCTGCTATCCAGTGCTTGTTAGAAAACGACAGGGGAAACGCTCCTCCTGGCTACGGCCGTGCTTATCTGCCTAGTTTCTTTAATAATTCTTTATTTTATTCATATTATATTTAAATTTGTTTTGTTAGCATTTAACTCACTTGAAGGTTTTATTATAAAAAAACATTACAATCTTAAAAATAATAATATTTCGATTTCCGGCGATGTCTTGCAATCGATAGTAGTTAAATTTAATTAAAGTTGCTTATATTCTCTAAAAAGCTTAAGCTTTGTAGTTGCTTAACATTTTTTTCAAATAATTTTTTAAAAAATACAATTTTTTAAAAAATTATTTAGGGTTATACAGGTCTGTTTTAAAGTTTACGGTAGGTCTTTTTTTTTCAAACTTTAGTCCCAGAAAATTATCATATCTTTTATGCAAATTTCTATTGTTTGTATTTTCTGTTCATTAATGGTTTACATCCACAACTTTTAATTTGTTTTATTTTGTAATTACAAGTGATTTTATTTTTAATTTCAATGATTTTTTTTTTTTTATCCATTAAACGCGAGTTTTCTATCGTTTTTTTAAAAATTTTTTTTTGTTTATTCATTTTAATTTTTGTTTTTAGTTATTTTGCGTGCACGCGTTTTAGCATGTTTTGTTTACTTTAAAAACGCGAATTCGCCTACTGACGAGCTCCTGTTCGCCTCCTTCAAGTAGTTTGTTTTATTAAAAAATACGTCTAGGAGATTAAAAGGAGCGAAACGCATTTTTTAATTAAAATTACATTATTTTTGGTTAATTTTAGCACATCATGTGAACCATTTATTTATTAATTTATAATTTTTGTAGGCTGTTTTCATGGTATTTTTACTCTAATTTTTTCATGTGTGTTGATCTTGGGTTTTTTCGGTTTCCCTCATAGTTTTTGTTTTTCTTATTAAAGCAGACGATTATAATTCCTGCAAAAACAAAAATGTCTATTATTAATAAATAAACTAGGGTATCTAAAATGTTACTATCGTACTTTTGACCTTTCCTATAACTAATTGCATTTCAAATACCAGTTTAACTGCTACTATGCTTTTTAAGTGGACTTATTATTTAAATAAAGAATAATAGAGAACAATAAACAAATTACTTGAAGCTTTTCGTCGAATTTGTTAAGTTCTGCATGGGTGATTTCTTCTTCACCGGATAGATTTTCTTTGCTTTTAAGCGCCTGCAAGACATGAAGACGCTTTTGGGTCACCGAGTCTATTTCTGACTGCAACAAATCAATCTAAAACATTAAAAGCCTCTTTATGATCTCGGCAACAAAATTTTCTTACTGTTTGTAAACCAAAACAAATTTTATTTTTAATAATAAAATATAATGTAATAAACTGTGTCCAAATTGGTTTGTTGTTGTTTAGGTTTTATTTTTTGTTTTAAGTATATTATCTGTTTTAGGTGTTATTAAAGTGCTTCTAAAAAGATTGGATTATAATTTTTCACTTGAGAGAGCATTTTAAACATTAACCAATAATATAAACAATGCGTTATATTTAATGTTCAGAATGACTGAATGACCATTACTTAATGCTTTGAAAAACAATGCAATATAATTTAATTTTGATTTTATGAATTTTCCTTTTGTTAAAACTATTTGTAAAAATAAGGTATAAAGCACACAAGTGAGAAATTTAAACTTAATTACAAAAGCAAAAAGAATGAAGCAAAAAAATTTAACTTTAATGCTGAAGAGGAATGCTCTTTACGCCAAACAAACTTAATTTTTTTGACATCCACACACGACCATACTTTTTGTGAAATAACTCTACTTTGCAGAAATTTACCATAATCTAATAATAATCTATCAGCTGCACAATTAACAACCGCATAAAATCCGAAAAATTTGTCAGTAATCTGGTAAATTTTCTTAATCACAAAAACTTTTAAAATGGAAAACAGTTTTAAAAAAATAGCTTCTAACCTGTTGATTAATTCTCGCTTTTCTGCTAACAGGAGATAGGTTTAAAAATAGATCCTTTCCTAAATTTTTGGCCGCGTGAATTACATTTTCGTTGTAGGTCCCACCGGATGAATGCAATATG
The DNA here is from genome assembly GCA_030248175.1 of Microlaimidae sp. YZB2_3. NCBI lineage: Eukaryota > Metazoa > Nematoda > Chromadorea > Desmodorida > Microlaimidae > Microlaimidae sp. YZB2_3. The sequence continues at coordinate 13,482 of JASAMX010015553.1, forward strand.
TTTTGAAAATGCGACGGGTCGTCTAACTGTTGCGAAGATTCCAGTTCGAGAGGATTCTAAAATTAAAAAAAATAGTTGGATGGATACATTCATAGGTGAGAAAGGGGGGCAGGGTGGGGTCCACCCCCCCTAGCCTCGAAATTTTGGGACCCCCCCTAGACGAAAATCTAGGGGCCCCCCTCCCCCCAAATTTCCGAATTTTTTACCCCTGACCCCTCTCTAGATTTTGAAATCTGACCGCCCCCCTCCCCCCTCGGGAAAATTTTAGGTACCTTTTTTATACAAAATTTTCTTCCAAAAACGTGAATTTTCATCACATATTCATGCTTTTACACCCTTTTTATACATGAATATGGCTTTTTATTCAATAAAATGTAGTATTATCCTATAAAAAGAACAATTATTAAAGTTATTATGGTTTAAAACTGTTTTGCTTTGGACACCGGACCCCACCTGACCCCCCTCTAGATTCACCTGACCCCCCCTCTAGATTTCAAAATTTCGCACCCCGGGTCGACCCCCCCTAAAAAGCTAGGGGGGTCCGGACCCCCCTCCTAGAATTCAAAATTCGATTTACCCCGGGTAACCACCCCCCTAGCTTCCCCGACCGTGCTCACCTATGGATACATTACAAAATTGTTTAATGATTAAAGTTATTTTCATACAGCGGGCGAAGTTATTAAAAATAATGCATAACCATAACGTCGTTACTACGGAAAAATGAGCCACAGTTTGTATAAAATATGTGTGTCTGTGACTCATTTAAAATTTAAACCAGGACCCTATTAAATACAAAATGAGTCACAGTCATAGATGTTTTTTTTGGGTGGACAGAGGGGTCCACACCCCCTAGAGCCAAAATTTTGGACCCCCCTAGAAAAAAGCCAGGGGCCCCCTCCCCCTAAAGCTCGAGAGCGGCCCGGCCTGACCCCCCTAACCTCCCGGGAGGCTGACCCCCTCTCGACGAATTTACAAGTACAATTTATTTATTTACTGTCAAAACACGGTTTTTTAGTTAAAAACAGTGTTTAAATGCACTTTTTAGGCCTAAATAGGCTGTTTTAATATATAAAATCCAATATTATACCTAAAAAAACTTAAATTATTGTTATTTAAAAAAACTTTGTTAAAAATCGGACCCCCCTGACCCACCACCTAAATTTGAAATCTCGCACCCGGGGTCGACCCCCCTAAAAAGCCAGGTGGGTCTGAACCCCCCTAAAAATTTTTGGCCTTCCACCCGGGGGTGCCCCCCCCCCAACGGACCTGACCAAAAACATCTATGCTCACAGTCACGTGTATTTTATAATGACAGTGGCTCATTTTGCCGTAGTAACAACGATAAATTGTATTGATATAGTTTAGCATGATCAGGAATGAACAAAAGTAAAATTCGTTGGAAAACACGGAATACAGATTGACAACTTTAAACGAATCTTGCAAGTATTTTAAAACCAAAAACAAAATAGTATTTTCAAATTTGTATAACATTAGGTGGCGTTGGAAGGGGATGGGGAGTTTAGTAGACTTCACCAAAAAATTTCTTTTTGGGGTTTCTAGCGGCACAGCCCTTAAATTTGAGTCCATTAAAACGAAAATTATAAAAAATAGAGTTTGCGCTAGGGTAATAAAATTGAGTTCATTTCGGATTTCATCCTTGAAAAGAACTCAGGAGCGCCCTTCTACTATGTGACACAATACATTACAAACAGCAACATGTAAAACAATACTGTAGGCGTTTGGTTGTTGTTCTGAGAAAGCAAAGACATATCATCATCCAGCAGGGTTTTAAACTCTGAAGGGCACGGAGACGCAGAGCGAATTGAATCTGAATAATTATAATAATATATTAAATTTAACATAAATAGAAAAAAAAACTATTAATTGTACAAACATTTTCTGCTCAGAAAAATTTAAGTACGTATATTTTGCTCAAAAACAGGATATTTTAACTTATAATTTTTATAAGCGATAAAATGGTTTCAGCTGTACAATTTTAGCTGTGTATTCACATTTAAAAAATGACATTGAGAAGATTTCTCTAGTTTTACTTTGAAATTAAAAATAAAAATTAACTAAACATTTTAAAAATTATTTACCACTATCAGCTCCGGCTGGTTTTCTCCTCCGAAGATTGGAAATTTTCTCAGTGAGGGCCAATTGAAATCGTTGCCTTCGTCCGATATTTATACTACTCTGAAACTTAATTTTGTAACAACTCCCGTTGTGTTAATGTTTCAGAAATATGACGCCTTATAAATACGAGTTGTAATGTAACACTGTCGAGCGATGGTGTACCGCAGCACGTCAGTCAATGAGGTACTGAGGCTGGAGATTACGGGTTAAAGTCCTGTATCGCTCATTTTTCAGTCAAAAAGTTAAAAATAGCAAATTGTTTCGCATTTTTTCTTTCAAAAACTCGATTTATTCGGCCTCATATTTCTGGACGTTACAATTATATTAAAAAACTAAAATATGACGAAGACAAAGTAACACCTAGTTCTTTATATTGGCTCAAAGAAGAAGTTAACAGAAACGTTTAAATCTTTATAATATTACTCATTGCTTGTACTTTAGCCGTATAAGATTTAAACCAGTAGAAATTAAAATAGAATAAAAAAATAATTAGCCCATTGAAAAACGGGTAAAATTATTTTGCAGTTTTCCGCGACTATAGAAACCACCCAAGACCTACCAAAAAATTTGTTTTGTTTTTTTTGAAAGTTTTTGACGATTATTTCAAAATTCTGTCCAAAAAAAAAAAATACTGCGATTTTCAAAACAGACGCGACCTATGGTCGAATACCCCAATATTAATTCTCAGTTTATAGTAGAAGGGTAGTTTCTATGGTAAAAGAATATAAATTTTAAATTTCTTTTAAAAAATCTTGCTTCTGTGAATGACTTTCGTACTGTTGGCCCAATTTTATTACGGTAAATCTCACCTGACTATCACTTCTATCATTCGGAACAAGGCTAACAGTAACGGCTTCCTGCGCTCCTTCCGCTTCGTGTAAATCCATAACATCCATTCCCCCGCTTAAGACGGCCGACCGCTCGGCGGAAACACCGTCCACGGAATTTTCCGAACGTCCACCGCAAACGCTCAGCTAAAAATAGAGTAAAAAATTTAGTGATGGGCAGTTCCGGGTTCCGGATGTTCCGGACAAACACAAAATTTGGAATTCCGGTTCTGGTTCCTGTTTCGGATTTTTTTAAAATTTCAATTCCGCTTTCTGTACCGGATTATTGAAAAATCTCAATTCCGGTTCTGGTTCCGGTGTTCCGGGGGTTTCAGTGTGATAGGTAGTTCCGGTTCCGGATGTTTGGAAAATATGGAATTCCGGTTCCAGTTTCGGATTTTTGATAAATATCAATTCCGGTTCAGGTTCTAGATTTTTGGAAAATCTTATTTCCGGTTCTGGTTCCGTCACTAAAAAATATTAATAAATAAACAAACTATGAAGCAAGCGAGAATAAAACCATTAAAAGTTGCTGGTTTTTGAGGAAAGTAATAATACACATTTCATGAATAAGCATCGGGGCAGGGTCAATTTCTCTCCAACCACCAGCTCCAAAATTTTGTAAGTTAACCCCATTCACACCTTTTTGCGAGTAGGAGATGATCCTAACCAAAGACACGCACATA
>JASAMX010015555.1:0-13864 GCA_030248175.1 Microlaimidae sp. YZB2_3
GGCAAACTCAACAACAACGAGCGACAGAACTATTTATGCGTTAAAAAATACAAAAGATATTATGGCCTTCCAAAAATTATAAATTTCAATAGAAATATACTATCTGGAGCTTTAAATTTTACCAAATTAAATTAAATCTGAAATTTTATCAAAATTTTGAAAAAAATTAACCCCCATTTTTCACGGAAATTTGTATATTAAACCATAAATACAACAATATTCAGTTTAATTTTTACGTACGTAAAAGAGGGTAACTGTGTCTCTCTATTGGAATTTTTTTTTAAATAAATAGTGTGCATTAAATATTTTTAAGGGTTTTAAAAAAATTTCATTGCAGTTTGATTTTTAATATCAATTATTTCAATTACTTACAATAATATAATGAATGTTCACCTTATAATCGTGATATTTCTGCCTTTTTAACACTCATATAAATTTTTTAGTGAAATATTACTGTATTTCACGAGATCTCGTATGCCAAAAATCGCGATTTTCCATACTTAAGGAAACTGTCCGGAGAGACCTTAAAGTGGCTTTAGCCACAAAGAAATTCCAAATTTTTGTAAAACGTGTTTTTAGAATTTCGTGCTTATGAAGCGTTTAAAACAGTTTCACACAGTTACAATGTTGTAAATTACTAAAATTTCAATTTTAAAAACAAATTTCTATCAACAAATCGTAAAATCTTCTTCAATTCAATCAACAAATCGTAAAATTTTAAAAAGAATGTTAAATTTAAGTTTTAATCGTTTTACCAAGTTTAATAGAAACATTGTGAAAGTAGCCGTGAGGTTTTGTGTTTCTTTATTTTATTTTTTTAAATATATAATATATGTATGTAAAAAAGTTTTATTATTGACTTTATTGTGTTTTGTTCATCCCTCCCGTTCTCGTGATTGCCTTTGTCTCGGTTACAACCGTAAAACCTTCATATGACTCAGGTCGTATTTAGGTCATATATAATATTTTTGCGTGATTAGTACCCAGTTAGCGAGCAAATTGACATGGTTAAAGTCCATGGTAGCAGTATGCAGATTTTAGTCGCGGGTACAGTGTATTACGTAGGATATTTTATAAATAATATAATAATATTAATATATAATAATAATATAAATAACATAAAATCTGCATATTGTTACCGTACAGCTGTAACCATTTCAATTTGCTCGCTCACTGGGCACTAATCACGCACAAAATTATGTATGACCTAACTACGACCCAGGTCATACGTAAAGTTAACCGCGGTATAATTTACGTACGAAATTATTCATACGAAAATAAGAGACGAATGTCTCAACCTTGTCGCACAAATGTTTCACGGTTGTAACGGAGGAAAAGGCCATGACGGGACAGGTTAACTTGTGTAATAATTAATTTTAATTTATATTTTAAGTTTTTTAATTCAATTCAGTTCAACATTATTGTTCTAGACGGTAATTTTCTAAAAATATAGTAGTTGTAAAAAATACATTTATCAAGAATAAAACAAAATAATAAATTAAAAAAGAATAGAATTGAAAGCTTATTTTTATTAAAATTACTATAATATTTATCAGAGCTTAAAACATTTTTAGGTTTTTACTTGTGCAACATATTAGGTGCCACACCGACAGCAAGCCGTTTTCTTGTCAGATTTGTTCGAAGAGCTTTCGTACTATGGGTTTGCTGAATAGGCACTCCATAAGGCATGCTGGTAATTTTAGTTTTACTTGGTTTAAAAATTTAAAAAAAGTAATTTCCATGTTTTCTTTGTACCATTGCTTTCCTAACATTTATTAAGGTATTTATAGTACAAAAACGTTAAAAAACCCGTAAATATTTTTTTGTCTTTGCGCATTTTTTTTGTTTATTTTTATAACTTTATAGTAATATTAATTAGTCTTATAAAACCGTTCATCAACGGTGTTTCGGCCCTTCCCACTATGGCTTGGGGTCTACATGGGATGTAAAAATTTGAAATATACTAAGAGAGGGCCAGAGTTCAAGGACTATTTTAAACAATTAACGGTTCTTTTTAAAAGAGATTAATTAATAATATACAGGATACATTTTGCGCCTGTCTCTTTATTACCGAAGGATCGCAGTTGACAAAATTTTTATTTCATTTTTATTTTAATTTTTTCAAACAATTTTGTTTTATTTTTAGGTAAAAGAAAATACGCCTGCCAGTATTGTGAAAGAGCATTCATTTCTGTCGATGAAAAATTTAGGCATCAAAAAACTCATAACTTTATCGCCAGTGATAAATTAATTTGCAATTTTAAAACATGCGGAAAGAAATTTTCTAATCGCGACTCTTTGCGAAAGCATCAGAAGTTGAAACACTTGATATAAGTTTTTTCTTCATGTTATCCGTTGTTATTTTCGTTTTGTTTTATGTTGTAATGTTCTTATTTGCCACTAATAAAGTATTAAAATGGTGCAATATTCTCTGTTATAAATTAAAAAGGTTTGTTCCTGGTTTTGGCTACTAAGATTTAATTTTTTGTGATAATATAATGTGATAAGATAATAATATAATACTAATTTAGTAAGAATATAACACAAGAGAACGTCCGCCTGTACACTAATTTTCTGTACAAAATTTTGCTAGAAGAGTCGCGCATGCGCAAACTCTCTTTAGTGCAAAAAAAGCAACATCGAATGCAAGGAATCTCGCAATTTTTTTGTAAGAAAACTAACATTGTGTTAAAAGTCGCTGCGCGGAAAAACTAACAGAAATTGGCGGATTTTCGCAAAAAAATTCGCACAAAATAACATGTGCGACTTTTCTAGCAAAATTTTGTTCAAAAGTTTAGTGCACAATCCAAAGTTATCATGTTATTAACCCAGTAATAATCGTTTAATTTTTGACTCTTCTAAAAGCATGTTAACGAATAAAAGTTTGGGTTGAGTTTTGAAAACGCACAACTGGAAAAATAATTACAAAATTCCTTCGTCAAGCAAATAATTTTTTTTGTGAATATCGTTTGCTTATTTACAGTATTCTTATTCACAAATTCAATCTTTAGGTTGGCAATCTATTGTTTATCTATATTGTTGCATAATAACATTGCGTGACTGACTGGTTAGATTTTTAGACGTGTTTCACATTCCTCCAAACGACAATTAAATTTCTAATGTTTCGCAATTGAGTTATAAAGAATAATGTACTTATCATTTACGTTGTTATAGTTTGAACATGATTTGTTGGCACAAAGAAAGCCCCAAATATAATTATTTTGAATTAAATTTCAGCAAAAAGGATTTACAATATAAACCAGATATTTTTTAAAAATGTACAGGTGGAAAAATTAAAAATATTTAGTTAAAAGTTATTCATTTTTCCCCATCAATTTATATCTGTCGTTTATCATTTTGCAGAGTAGTAGTTCGGCTTTTTAAGTCAGTATGGTAGTGTAACAACTCCCGTTGTGATGATGTTTTAAAAATATGACTCCTTTCAAAATATACTAAATATCTAAAGCTAAGGGGTGATTGTGTAACATAGCACGTCAGTCAATAACGTACTGAGGCTGAAAAATTACAGTTTTTAGTCCTGTATCGCCCATTTTTCAGTCATAAATCTAAAAATAGCAAATTGTTTCGCATTCTTTCTTTCAAAAACTCGCTTAATTCGGCTTCATATTTCTGGACATCAAAGTCACTTTCAACTTCTGTTTAAATACTATGAGAATTTATATAAACACATCGTAGTTAAACCGCTCATCTTTTCATTTAACATCTAAGTAAAGCCGGAATCCAGCGCGGTAATTATTAAAACCGCCGCACATCATCGTTTAATTACAGTAAATATCGTGCTGGGTGCCAGATATACTAATATGCTGGGCGGTTTAACTACGACGCGTCAGTAGGAGTGATATTCACAAAACCGGCAAGGCCACGCCACTTTCGTGAATACCGATATCTAATACAATTCTGTGTTGCTACGACTCGTAGAGTCAGAATCATCATAAAATACTCGTTGTAACCATAGATGGGTAGTCTCCCGGATTTTGGGGGGGAATATTCGTGACCCCTGAAATTTGGGAGAGAGGGGTGTCCAAAAAAATTTTTTGGGGGTATACCCTGGATTTTTTTCGCCAGCGCCTAGGTGCCAGCTGGCGCCTAGCCACCAAATTTTAGGCGCCAGCGGAGAAATCGTGGCGCCAATAAAAGGAATTTTTTTCGATATCAACACATAGGGCTAATATCATAGTTTTTTAAGTATATGTATATGGATAGATAATTATGTAGTCAATTTTTTTGTTTCATACACTAAAAATTTAAAAGAAACACTAATTTTTTTGCTTATTTAAATGCTAAACTTTAAATGCATAAAAGTTTGTCATAAAATTATAATTTAGCAAAAAAACATTAACACCGACTCGGAAAATCATCAACTTGGGGTGGTCAAAAAAATTAGGGTGGCTTGGCTGGCATAGTTTTTAATAAAAAGGTGTTTGGAACCAATTTTCGATTGATATGGTTTGAAATTTGTAGGATTTTTCGACATTTTTTTTCGTTTACGTGATTCTTTCTTGAGGTTCGATTTACGGTACTCATATTTTGATTTTGTTTAATTATAGTATTTAATTAAAATTTTAAAATTGTTGTTTGTTTGATGAGTTAAAATTTTTACGAAGGATTTCTGATAAATTATTAATCTAAATTAAATAAATTATTGACTATGACTTCATATCGATATCAAATTAATTGGTATATATATAAACCTTAAAATGTTGTTTTCTTTTTTGTTTATTTGACTAAAAAGCTACCAAAAATACGTTTTTAGCCAAAAATCTAGGCGCCACGCTGGCGTCTAGGCCCAAAATTTTAGGCGCCAGTGGCGTCAATTCGGCATTAAAAAACCTAGGTTATACCTCAAATACCCCATATTTAGCGTTTTTATTACTGGGACCTCCCAATTTTTAGGGGGGTGTGTCCAGGGTTGATTGATTGATTGCATAGTCAGTTTCCCTCAGCTGATTTCCTCCAGAAATGCTGCTGCCTTTGCGGGGTGTGTCCGGGGTAAGAAGGGCCAAAACCATACATGGGCACGGGGGGAGGGGAGTTAACCCCCCCCGAATTCTGAGAAGGGGGTTTAACCCCACCCACTCAGAAGTGGGGGGAAGGAAGAAAAGGTTATGGTTAACCCCCAATTTTGGAAAAATGAAGAAAAAAAATGTCTTTAAAATGACTTCTAACTGCTTCCAAACTTAAGTTTTGAGGTCAAAATGAATGTTGTAAGCAATAAAAAGCTAAAAAATGTAATAAAAAGGGCTTTTTGGCCTAAAATTAGCGTTTTTTTACCTATTTTTCCTTCAAAATTGAAAAACCATATGGGTGAAATGTACTCCCAAAAAAAACAATATGGGTATTTTGCGTTTCTCTGATTTTAACCCCCCCCCCTCCCCAAAATTGGGGTTCAACCCCCCTCACTCCGGACCAACTTGCCCATGTATAGCCAAAACCCACGAAAAACAGTAAATAAAATCAGCGACTAAGCTAAGCCCAAGCAAAACCTAAGCCAAGCCTGAGCAAAATCTAAGCTAAGCCTTAGCAAAACTTAAGTCTGAGCAAAAGTCAAGCCTAAACAAAACTTAAGCTAAGCCTAAGCGAAATCTAAGCTTAGCCTAAGCAAAATCTAAGCTAAGAAAAACCTAATCTAACCCCTCTTCTGTCATTTTTGGGGTACGTTTTGGCCTTCGGCGTCCGGGGTAACCCCAAATTTTAGGTGAATGGCGGCTATAATCGGAATTTTTTTTTTTTTTTGGGGGGGGGGGGTAAAATTCAAGCCTAAAGCCTAAGCCTAATCGAAACCTAAACCTAAGCAAAAGCTAAGCTAAGTCTAAGCAAAACCACTAAACCTAAGCAAAATGTAAGCTAAGCCTAAGCCAAGCAAAGCCAAAGCTAAATATAAGCCTAAAACAAAACTTAAGCTAATATAATAAAAATAGAAAATGAAGTGAAAAAGAAGGCAGGGGGGTAATTAGATAAACCGAAAAAAAAATTTTTAAGGTTATTTTTATAAAAAATTATATAAATGCCAAAATAAACTGTAATATACCCTAACAAAATAAAAATAATATGATATTATATTGCATATATATTAGTAAATTAAATACCTTTTTCCTTATTCTGTTTCCTGCGTTAAAACTAAAACAATAACAAAACATGCGGATATTATTAAGTAGAATAAGTACAAAGTAACTATTGCCAAAGAAAACTATCTTTCGCTCCTAATTCTAGACATATTTTTTTGATCAAGCTTTAAGAATATGGTAGTCGAGCTTCTCAATAGAATCCACCATATTCTTTAAGAGGCTCGTAAATAAAAACTAAAAAAAATTATAGAGTATGCGTATAGCAGAAAGTAAAACGGCTAAGTTAAATAAAACTAATATTTTTAAATTATAAGATGTTATAAGCAGAATTTTAGTTTTTATTACATATTCTAATACTTACACTATATAAAAATAAGAAATTTGCTAGATAAATTGCTATACCGTGCTATCCTCGCTTTTATTCCAACTACGTTTTTTGGCGCGCTGTCCCTCCTCTCGCCCAATCGCCTCACCGCGACCATCCTCGTGCGCCACGCTGCTACTGTCTTCGTTGGTATTCACGATATTACGATATAGGAAAAAAATTTTGGTTTTTGGGGGGTAATTGTGGTACTAAAATTATTTTAGAGTTTGGCGCCGAGCGATTAGCGAAGCGCTAGAAAATTTTGAATTTTTAGCCTCTGAAAACCCCCAAATTTTAATATCTGGCGACCATTTCGGGGGGGGGGGCGGCCGCTGCCCCCCGCCCAACCACTATCCTTATTTTCCCCCTGTCCGACCGTACCGTTTCGGGGGGAGGGGGGCGGCCGCCCCCCCTGGTTACGTCCCTGGGAGGGGGTTATACCCTCCCCAAAAAAATCCGATTATAGCCGACATTCACCTAAAATTTGGAGGTACTCCGGACGCCGAAGGCCAAAACCTACCCCAAAAATGACAGGAGAGGGGTTAGGTTCGGTTTTGCTAAGCTTAGATTTTGCTTAGGCTTAGCTGAAATTTTGCTTAGGCTTAGGTTTTGCTTAGGCTTTTTGCACATGTTATTACATGTATATAGTTAGATTTCAATCAAATCGGTTTTTTTCGGCAAAATCCTTTTATGTACGTCTAAAATTAATATAAAAGCAGAAGTTTCAAGAAAGGTTTTTCATCACTGGATTTACTGATTTAAACGACTACAATGTATACAACTGTATTGTTTTACGATTAATATTAAAAATTTTTTTCTATATCTTAATATCGTGAATACCAACGAAGACAGTAGCAGCGTGGCGCAAACGAGGATGGTCCAGCGGTCGAGGCCCAGAACAATATTACAGGAAACCGCAGAAGAAGGAACCGTAAGTGAACAGCGCGCCAAAAAACGTAGTTGGAATAAAAGCGAGGATAGCACGGTATAGCAATTTATCTAGCAAATTTCTTATTTTTATATAATGCAAGTATTAGAATATGTAATAAAAACTAAAATTCTGCTTATAACATCTTATAATTTAAAAATATTAGTTTTATTTAACTTAACCGTTACTTTCTGCTATACGCATACTCTATAATTTTTTTAGTTTTTATTACGAGCCTCTTAAGTAATATGGTGGATTCTATTGAGAAGCTCCGACTACCATATTCTTAAAGCTTGATCAAAAAATATGTCTAGAATTAGGAGCGAAACATATTTTTTGGCAATAGTTATTGTACTTATTCTACTTAATAATCCGCATGTTTTGTTATTGTTTTAGTTTTAACGCAGGAAACAAATAAGGAAAAGGTATTTAATTTACTAATATATATGCAATATAATATCATATTATTTTATTTTGTTAGGGCATATTACAGTTTATTTTGGCATTTATATAATTTTTTATAAAAATAACCTTAAAAATTTTTTTTGGTTTCTCTAATAACCCCCGCCTTCTTTTTCACTTCATTTTCTATTTTTATTATATTAGCTTAAGTTTTGTTTAGGCTTATATTTTGCTTAGGCTTTGCTAGGCTTAGGCTTAGCTTACATTTTGCTTAGGTTTAAAGGTTTTGCTTAGACTTAGCTTAGCTTTTGCTTAGGTTTAGGTTTCGATTAGGCTTAGGCTTTAGGCTTGAATTTTACCCCCCCCCCCCCAAAAAAAAAAAAATTCCGATTATAGCCGACATTCACCTAAAATTTGGGGGTACCCCGGACGCCGAAGGCCAAAACCTACCCCAAAAATGACAGAAGAGGGGTTAGATTAGGTTTTTCTTGGCTTAGATTTTGCTTAGGCTAAGCTTAGATTTCGCTTAGGCTTAGCTTAAGTTTTGTTTAGGCTTGACTTTTGCTCAGACTTAAGTTTTGCTAAGGCTTAGCTTAGATTTTGCTCAGGCTTGGCTTAGGTTTTGCTTGGGCTTAGCTTAGTCGCTGATTTTATTTACTGTTTTTCGTGGGTTTTGGCTATACATGGGCAAGTTGGTCCGGAGTGAGGGGGGTTGAACCCCAAATTAGGGGAGGGGGGGGGTTAAAATCAGAGAAACGCAAAATACCAATATCGTTTTTTTTGGAGTGCATTTTACCCATATAGTTTTTCAATTTTGAAGGAAAAATAGGTAAAAAAAACGCTAATTTTAGGTCAAAAAGCCCTTTTTATTAAATTTTTGAGCTTTTTATTGCTTAAAACATTCATTTTGACCTCAAAACTTAAGTTTGGAAGCAGTTAGAAGTCATTTTAAAGACATTTTTTTTCTTCATTTTTCCAAAATTGGGGGTTAACCATAACCTTTTCTTCCTTCCCCCCACTTCTGAGTGGGTGGGGTTAAACCCCCTTCTCAGAATTCGGGGGGGGTTAACTCCCCTCCCCCCGTGCCCATGTATGGTTTTGGCCCTTCTTACCCCGGACACACCCCGCAAAGGCAGCAGCATTTCTGGAGGAAATCAGCTGAGGGAAACTGACTATGCAATCAATCAATCAACCCTGGACACACCCCCCTAAAAATTGGGAGGTCCCAGTACTAAAAACGCTAAATATGGGGTATTTGAGGTATAACCTAGGTTTTTTAATGCCGAATTGACGCCACTGGCGCCTAAAATTTTGGGCCTAGACGCCAGCGTGGCGCCTAGATTTTTGGCTAAAAACGTATTTTTGGTAGCTTTTTAGTCAAATAAACAAAAAAGAAAACAACATTTTTAAGGTTTATATATACAAATTAATTTGATATTGATATGAAGTTATAGCCAATAATTTATTTAATTTAGATTAATAATTAAGAAATCCTGCGTAAAAATTTTAACTCATCAAACAAACAACAACTTTAAAATTTTAATTAAATACTATAATTAAATAAAATCAAAATATGAGTACCGCAAATCAAACCTCAAGAAAGAATCACGTAAACGATCTGTCTAAAAATCCTACAAAATTTCAAACCATACCAATCGAAAATTAGTTCCAAACACCTTTTTATTAAAAACTATGCCAGCCAAGCCACCCTAATTTTTTTGACCACCCCAAGTTGATGATTTTCCGAGTCGGTGTTAATGTTTTTTTGTTAAATTATAATTTTATGACAAACTTTTATGCATTTAAAGTTTAGCATTTAAATAAGCAAAAAAATTAGTGTTTCTTTTAAATTTTTAGTGTATGAAACAAAAAAATTGACTACATAATTATCTATCCATATACATATACTGAAAAAACTATGATATTAGCCCTATGTGTTGATATCGAAAAAAATTCCTTTTATTGGCGCCACGATTTCTCCGCTGGCGCCTAAAATTTGGTGGCTAGGCGCCAGCTGGCGCCTAGGCGCTGGCGAAAAAAATCCAGGGTATACCCCCAAAAAATTTTTTGGACACCCCTCTCTCCCAAATTTCAGGGGTCACGAATATTCCCCCCAAAATCCGGGAGACTACCCACCTATGGTTACAACGAGTATTTTATGATGATTCTGACTCTACGAGTCGTAGCAACACAGAATTGTATTAGATATCGGTATTCACGAAAGTGGCGTGGCCTTGCCGGTTTTGTGAATATCACTCCTACTGACGCGTCGTAGTTAAACCGCCCAGCATATTAGTATATCTGGCACCCAGCACGATATTTACTGTAATTAAACAATGATGTGCGGTGGTTTTAATAATTACCGCGCTGGATGCCGGCTTTACTTAGATGTTAAATGAAAAGATGAGCGGTTTAACTACGATGTGTTTATATAAATTCTCATAGTATTTAAACAGGAGTTGAAAGTGACTTTGATGTCCAGAAATATGAAGCTGAATTAAGCGAGTTTTTGAAAGAAAGAATGCGAAACAATTTGCATTTAGACTTATGGCTGAAAAATGGGCGACACAGGACTAGAAACTGTAATTTTTCAGCCTTAGTACGTTATTGACTAATGTTATGTTACACAATCACTCCTCAGCTTTAGATATTTTGTATATTTTGAAAGGAGTCATATTTTTGAAACATCATGACAACGGGAGTTGTTACACTACCATACTGACTTAAAAAACCGAACTGCTACTCTGCAAAATGATAAACGACAGATATAAATTGATGGGGAAAAAATGAATAACTTTTAACTAAATATTTTTAATTTTTCCACCTGTACATTTTTAAAAAATATCTGGTTTATATTGTAAATCCTTTTTGCTGAAATTTATTCAAAATAATTATATTTGAGGCTTTCTTTGTGCCAACAAATCATGTTCAAACTATAACAACGTAAATGATAAGTACATTATTCTTTATAACTCAATTGCAAAACATTAGAAATTTAATTGTCGTTTGGAGGGATGTGAAACACGTCTAAGAATCTAACCAGTCAGTCACGCAATGTTATTATGCAACAATATAGATAAACAATAGATTGCCAACCTAAAGATTGAATTTGTGAATAAAAATACTGTAAATAAGCAAACGATATTCACAAAAAAATATTTGCTAGACGAAGAAATTTTGTAATTATTTTTCCAGTTGTGCGTTTTCAAAACTCAACCCAAACTTTTATTCGTTAACATGCTTTTAGAAGAGTCAAAAATTAAACGATTATTACTGGGTTAGTAACTTTGGATTGTACACTAAACTTTTGAACAAAATTTTGCTAGAAAAGTCGCACACGTTATTTTGTGCGAATTTTTTTGCGAAAATCCGCCATTTTCTGTTAGTTTTTCCGCGCAGCGATTTTTAAAACAATGTTAGTTTTCTTGCAAAAAAAATTGCAAGATTCCTTGCATTCAATGTTGCTTTTTTTTTGCACTAAAAAGAGTTTGCGCATGCGCGACTTTTCTAGCAAAAATTTGTACAGAAAATTAGTGTACAGGCGGACGTTCTCTTGTGTTATATTCTTACTAAATTAGTATTATATTATTATCTTATCAATATATTATCACAAAAAATTAAATCTTAGTAGCCAAAACCAGGACCAAACCTTTTTAATTTATAACTGAGAATATTGCACGATTTTAATACTTTATTAGTGGCAAATAAGAACATTACAACATAAAACAAAACGAAAATAATAACGGATAACATATAAAGAAAAAACTTATATCAAGTGTTTCAACTTCTGATGCTTTCGCAAAGAGTCGCGATTAGAAAATTTCTTTCCGCATGTTTTAAAATTGCAAATTAATTTATCACTGGCGATAAAGTTATGAGTTTTTTGATGCCTAAATTTTTCATCGACAGAAATGAATGCTTTTTCACAATACTGGCAGGCGTATTTTCTTTTACCTAAAAATAAAACAAAATTGTTTGAAAAAAATTAAAATAAAAATGAAATAAAAATTTTGTCAACTGCGATCCTTCGGTAATAAAGAGACAGGCGCAAAATGTATCCTGTATATTATTAATTAATCTCTTTTAAAAAGAACCGTTAATTGTTTAAAATAGTCTTTGAACTCTGGCCCTCTTTGTAGATTTCAAATTTTTACATCCCATTTAGACCCCAAGCCATAGTGGGAAGGGCCGAAACACCGTTGATGAACGGTTTTATAAGACTAATTTATATTACTATAAAATTATAAAAATAAACAAAAAAAATGCGCAAAGACAAAAAAATATTTACGGGTTTTTTAACGTTTTTCTACTATAAATACCTTAATAAATGTTAGGAAAGCAATGGTACAAAGAAAACATGGAAATTACTTTTTTTAAATTTTTAAACCAAGTAAAACTAAAATTACCAGCATGCCTTATGGAGTGCCTATTCAGCAAACCCATAGTACGAAAGCTCTTCAAACAAATCTGACAAGAAAACGGCTTGCTGTCGGTGTGGCACCTAATATGTTGCACAAGTAAAAATCTAAAAATGTTTTAAGCTGTCATAAATATTATAGTAATTTTAATAAAAATAAGCTTTCAATTCTATTCTTTTTTTATTATTTTGTTTTATTCTTGATAAATATATTTTTACAACTACTATATTTTTGAGAAAATTACCGTCTAGAACAACAATGTTGAACTGAATTGAATTAAAAAACTTAAAAAATAAATTAAAATCAATTATTACACAAGTTAACCTGTCCCGTCATGGCCTTTTCCTCCGTTACAACCAAGAAAGCTTTGTGCGACAAAGTTGAGACATTCGTCTCTTATTTTCGTATGAATAATTTCGTACGTAAACCATACCGCGGTTAACTTTACGTATGACCTGGGTCGTAGTTAGGTCATACATAATTTTGTGCGTGATTAGTGCCCAGTGAGCGAGCAAATTGAAATGGTTACAGCTGTACGGTAACAATGCAGATTTTATGTTATTTATATTATTATTATATATTAATATTATTATATTATTTATAAAATATCCTACGTAATACACTGTACCCGCGACTAAAATCTGCATACTGCTACCATGGGCTTTAATCATGTCAATTTGCTCGCTAACTGGGTACTAATCACGCAAAAATATTATGTATGACATGACCTAAGTACGACCTGAGTCATATGAAGTTTCACGGTTGTAACCGAGACAAAGGCAATCACGAGAACGGGAGGGATGAACAAAACACAATAAAGTCAATAATAAAACTTTTTTACATACATATATTATATATTTAAAAAAATACAAGAAAGAAACACAAAACCTCACGGCTACTTTCACAATGTTTCTATTAAACTTGGTAAAACGATTAAAACTTAAATTTAACATTCTTTTTAGAAGTACGCATTGAAGAAGATTTTACGATTTGTTGATAGAAATTCATTTTTAAAATTGAAATTTTAGTTATTTACAACATTGTAACTGTGTGAAACTGTTTTAAACGCTTCATAAGCACGAAATTCTAAAAACACGTTTTACAAAAATTTGGAATTTCTTTGTGGCTAAAGCCGCTTTAAGGTCTCTCCGGACAGTTTTCTTAAGTATGGAAAATCGCGATTTTTGGTATACGAGATCTCGTGAAATACAGTAATATTTCACTAAAAAATTTATATGAGTGTTAAAAAGGCAGAAATATCACGATTATAAGGTGAACATTCATTATATTATTGTAAGTAATTGAAATAATTGATATTAAAAATCAAACTGCAATGAAATTTTTTTAAAACCCTTAAAAATATTTAATGCACACTATTTATTTAAAAAAAAATTCCAATAGAGAGACACAGTTACCCTCTTTTACGTACGTAAAAATTAAACTGAATATTGTTGTATTTATGGTTTAATATACAAATTTCCGTGAAAAATGGGGGTTAATTTTTTCAAAATTTCGGTAAAACTTCGATTTAATTTAATTTGGTAAAACTTAAAGCTCCAGATAGTATATTTTCTATATCCGAAATTTATAATTTTTGGAAGGCCAAAATATCTTTTGTATTTTTTAACGCATAAATAGTTCTGTCGCTCGTTGTTGTTGAGTTTGC
>JASAMX010015556.1:0-13749 GCA_030248175.1 Microlaimidae sp. YZB2_3
TAATTAATTACTTAAAGTAAAACACCACAGTTGTAACAATATTTACTAAAAATTAAACATCAACTTAGATATTAATTTTTGTCCAAGGACACTATCAATTGCTGGGATTATGATGTATTCAACGGTGATAATTTTATCGTTTAGCAGTTGTTCTATTTTAAACTCAATGAATTTAAAGGTGAAAACAGTTTTTGATTTTTTAAAAAATTTGAATAGTAGTTTTTGCTAAAATTTTATGGAAAATTAATAAAAAAATCGCGGGAAAATTTTATTGATAGGTTGGAATAAAACGGAATTAAAAATTTTAAAAAAATTGAAAAAAATCGGAAAAAAAATTTTTAAAAATGCAAATAAATAAATCCTGAATTAGTTTTTCAGTTGAATACAATCCAAAGTATTGTCCAGTCTTGTATCTAACTAATTTAAAACTTTCATTAAAATCTGTATATTAATCAATTTTTTTCTTTATTTTAATTTTTTTGATTTGACGCCAAAAACTACAGACTGAACCGTCTTATTCAAATATACGTTTTAAAACCTTTAACCCTGACGCGCAGTAGTGCGGTGGTTAAAGCGTTTGACTTCGTGTCCTCACTACAGAAATAAATTGGTTTGAATCCCACTGAAAGATTTTAATTTTATCGTAGTTTTTCTATTTATTTAATTAAAAAAATTTTTGTTTAAAAAAGTGTGAATAAAGTGATAAAATTATTAATTTAAATACGAATATTATTTATAATTAATTAAATTACATTATGTAATAATCTGTGTTCAATTTTTGCCCCAATTGCGTGATGTGCGAAACTCAATCAATGATTCAAATTAAGAAACAGTCATTTCCTTCTCTTTTATATAGCATACAATTGCATAAACACATGCAGAGTTTCGCCCCACTTGAGTTAAACGCCAGCCTAAAGAGATCTCCTCTAGGGAGCGTAAGCGGAAATAACCCCATTTCCATACTTCAATAATTTTGTTTCAGTTAAATAGATTTACAATTTTTGTTTCTAATTATAATTTTCCGGCCATGAAGCTTTCGTACTATATTTCTTAAGTTTCAATATTTGTAAATAAAAAACTGGGGGCAAAACTGGAGGGAAACATTCAGCACCCAAAATGTTTAGGGAGTTCATTTCTAATTACTTGAAAACGGCTAAAACATCACTGAAAATAAAATTTTTTCTAAATTTTAAATTAAGTTTTGTTTGTTTAATTTAAATTTGTATGCTAATTATTTCAAATTGTGCTTATTTTGACGAAATGATCGCATTTTATTTTTGTTTAGTGCTTTATTTTTATAATTTTTAAAAATAAAATATTCAAATGAAAATTATACAAAAATGAAATGTTAATCTAATTATCTTTAAAAAACAAAAAAATAAAGTAAAAATATTTAAAATTAAAGATGAATTCTATCAGGGTGAAAATAGCTGGGTGTTCAAGTAACCACTCGTTCTTCAAGAAAAAAATCAGTGGAAAGAAACACCTGACAAAACTTAATAATCATTGGTTAGATCATCCCTGGCAACTTTTTATTATTATTTTTATTTTCGCGCGTTTATATATAAATATTTATATATTTATTTCTGTATTTATAGATGACCTTATTTACATTGCTTGTTTGATTTGACGATTTGTTACAGCCTTTAAGTTTAACATGAAAGTTCATTAAATTAACGCAACAATAAAATTTGTAAAATCTTTTAAACATGTAAACAATCGATTTTGGTTAATTACCCCCCTCTATAAAATTTTTGGCTGCCAGCGGCGTCTGTATTAAAAATGAATTCTATCAGGTTGAAAATAGCTGGGTGCTCAAGTAATTTCTCGTTTTCCAAGAAAAAAATCACGTGGAAAGAAACACCTGACACAATTTAATAATAATTGGTTACATCATCCCTGACAACTTTTTATTATTATTTTTATTCTCGCGCCTTGATTCTTCATTTCTTTCTGTCAGCAAGCAGTTACGCCCTTAATTTCAGCCTGAAAATTTTAATTTAAATACGTATTTATATATATAAATGTTTATATTTTTATTTATGTATTTATAGATGACCTTATGTAAAAAAATTTTGCTTGTTTGATTTGAGGATTTCTTACAGCTTTTAAGTTTAACATGAATGTTCATTAAATTAACGCAACAATAAAACATGTAAAATTTTTTAAACATGTAAACAATCGATTTTGGTTAATTACCTCCCTCTAAAAAATTTTTAGGCTGCCAGCGGTGTCTATATTAGAAATGCATTGAGCATTAAATTTTAATTGTAATTTTAATTTAAATTTATTTTAATTTTTATTTTACACAATTAAAGCTACACATTATATAATTAAATTATTTGCGAGCTTAGGCTTCAGTATTTACTCACTCACAAATGAAATAGGTATTATGTGAGAAGCAATTAGTATTGAAAATTTGCGAGTTGGGATTGACCAGATATCTGCTCTAATCTGGTGAATTAGGCCAGATATTTTTTAAATCTGGTAGTAAATGCCGGATTTTCTCCTAGTTAATATTTTTTTTTGTTTTTAGAATTTTAAAAGGAAGAAAATATCATTATAACATATAGGCTTTTAAACCAACCGCGACAGTTGTCACCACAGTCTGCTGTTTTTGCGCAGTTAACTAAACTATAGATTTTGTGGAGTCATTTTTTGTCGCCGGAAGGCTTTTATTATAAAAGCCTAAAAACCATAAAAGTTTTATGGTCCGGTTCAAATTTTTTTTGTTTATTTTCCAAATTTACTATTTTTATCAAAAAATTAATACTGAAAACATAATTCAAAAAGTGTCACGCTGAAAATTTGCGTAAGTTATTTGTCCTATGAATCCAAGTTGACCCTCTCGACGCCGCAATGACTTGGTAAAATCGTAAATAACACCAACTTTAAAAAGAAATGAGAAAAACGCACTGTAGGAGTGCGTGCAATTCACAATTTTTGTTAAAATTATTAATGTTAAAAATTTTGATGAAAAAACATAAAAACAAGGTTTTTGTGTATGATTTCATAAATGTTTGACTTGACTAATAATATATTTATTCAAAATTAAATAATTAATTATAAATAACACACCATACATTCGTGAAATATACAATTCACAATTGTATAACTATATATACCAACAGTATCAGTGAATTATATTTAAAATACATATATCAGTACTATAACTCAGAGTCAAACTGTCATACTTTTTGTGAATAATTATGATATTATTTTGACTCAGGTGAGATATAGCTGTAGAGAATTACCATGTTAACCCTTTGGAATTTTTTTGTCCATGAAACCGCTGCAAATCCGCAGAAGGTATTCCGGGTCAGTGCTGCAATGTGGTAAATCCTGCACCGGGAAGGGGCGGAAGCGGAATTTAACACAGTGCAGCACTGACGCGGAATCCCTTCTGCGGATTTGCAGCGGTTTTTTGACGAAAAAAATCCCAAGGGGTTAAAAAGAACTAGTGTTGTAAAAAGTAATGATTTTTGATTGTTTTAGGTAAAAGTAAAAGTAATTTGAAAAAAATTAATTTAAGTAAAGCAAGAGTAAAAGATTTTTTAATTCAAGTAAAGTAAAAAAAAAGAAAGAAAGCCAAACAAAAAAAAAAAAAAAATAAAGGTCGCAAAACCACCCAACCCCATAACGATCAAAATTTTATTCTAGTATAAAGTAAAAGTAAGATTTATTTTTTAAGTAAAAGTAAGAGTAACAGTGTAATAAAAGTATTTTTAATGGGGTTAAAAAACCAATTTTTAGTTCGAAAGTGTTTTGCTATTTTTAAGTATAAAATATTGTTTTCATAAGTTTTTTGGTCTAAGTAAATGGTGTTTAGGGTATTAGCGGCTTAAACAATTTTCTCCTGACACTCATTTTACAACAAGTCCATAGAAAATCTACTCGTTGAAATTACTTAAATTTTACTTAAATTAATTTAATTATTTACAAGAAAAAATTCGAGTTAGAGTAAAAATAAAAGTAAACGAAATTTTAAAAGTCGAGTAAGAGTAAAAGTAAGTGAAACTTTAAAGTCGAGTAAAAGTAAAAGTAAAACTCGTTACTTTTATTATTTTAAGTAAAAGTAACTTTTTACAACACTAAAAAGAACCCATATGCATTCGAATCTTTGATTAATTTGATATTTTATTTCAAATATCATCGTCATCCATTACGTCAACCAAAATTTCAGTGTCGTTCCTAAACAAAATTTAAAGCCAAACTCATCACTTCTCAGAGCAATCAATCTTTAAACTGTTTAAAGTACATATCGAGATTTTTTTTGTTTATCTCAGCAGTTGCATTAAAACCAAGTTTATTCACTAATTGTTCTCAAAAAAAGGGTTTATCCTGTATGATTAAAATTTCTTTTTTTATAAAACGTAGGGTAGCTGACTTAATTTTGGCTACTTTTTTTGCATAACTTTTTTCTGGTTTTTCCATCGACCCAAAGATCAATTGAGGTTTAAAATTTTTTTATAGTGGCCGAAATTAAGGCGCGAGCCATTAACTTCGGCTACCTAGAAAAAACTGGCTATAACTATTGCCAAAATGAAGAATAAAAATTTTTGCAAATTTATCCTTAGGTATCGTTCTTGGTACATATAGCTTATTTTTTTCCGTTTGCAAATTTTAACAGTTATTAGCTAAACTTTAAATAATTAAAACCTTAAAAAAAACAAGTTTTATTATTGTATTTTTGTTGAATTTTTTTTGACTTAAAAAAACGTCAAAAAAAAGTCAAATGAGCAAAAAAAATTCTTTAGAAATACAGTAGTATAATGATATTTGAAAACAGCAAAAAAAGGCAGGTTCTTTCAGCTAAATTTTAAAATGGCCGAAATTAACGGAATTTCAAAATGCGCAGTTAGTTAAACGCATTGCAAAGTGATTTTAAAGAAAATATCACAACATAAAAATTAGCAATTTTGAGACTTAAATAGAAGACATTTTAATGTTATATAGTGCTTCGTTCTAAATTTGATGCATTTTATCACAAAGCAAAAATTAAGAAAATAAAAAAAATCACTTTTTGTATGAAAATACTGATAATGCAGAATAACACAAATAAAAAACTTTTTCAAAAACACTTTATTCAAGATTAATCCAGTTACTTTTGTGCTAGTTCCTTTGTGTTTTAAAAATAAGCCAATTTTCTAACACCCTAAATTGGTGGACGAAATTAAGGCCTGGCCGAATTAAAGTCAGATCCCTACTGCAGATTAGTTTAATAATTTTAGTAAACCTGTTTGACATTCGTGCAACATTTTTTCAACTTATTTAGCTATCAATTTTTTAAGCTGGGAAAATTATGGGGCGATCAGTCCACTAAACTAAGCATATTCATGTTGACCAAAGTTTTCTCGACTAACAATTAGGGTATGTGATTTAATTTCGGCCAGGCTTTAATTTCGGCCACCAATTTAGGGTGTTAACTAATTAGCATATTTTTAAAATACAAAAGAACTAGCACAAATAAAGTGTGTTTGCAAAAGTTTTTTTTTATTTTTGTTATTCTGCATTATCAACATTTTCATACAAAAAGTGAATTTTTTGTGATTTTCCTAATTTTTGCTTTGTGTTTGAACTGCATCAAATTTAGAACTAAGCACAATATAACCTTCAAATATTTTCTATTTAAGGCTCAAAGTTGTTAATTTTCATGTTTTGATATTTTCTTCAAAATCATTTTGCAACGCATTGAACTGCGCATTTTAAGATTCCATTAATTTCGGCCACCTTAAAATTTAGGTGAAATAACTTGCTATTTTTTACTGTTTTTAAATATCATCGTACTACTGTATTTATAAAGATTTTTTTTGCTCGTTTGACTTTTTTGACGTTTTTTAAGCCAAAAATAAAAATTCAAAAAAAATACAGGTTATTAAAACTTGTTTTTTTATGGTTTTAACATAATTATTTAAAGTCTTGCTAATAACTATTAAAGTTTGCAAACGGAAAAAATTAAGTTATATGTACCAATAACAATGCCTAAAAATAAATTTGCAACCTTTAAAAATTTTTATTGGTCAGTTTGGCAATAGTTATTGCCAGTTTTTTCTAGATGGCCGAAGTTAATGGCTCGCGCCTTAATTTCGGCCACTACAAAAAAAACTTTAAATCTCCACTGATGTAACAGAAATTTTAAAATTTTGAACTGGAATAACAAAAATATTTATTGTTTGATTTTTAGACAAAATTTTGGGTCGATTGGAAAAACCAGAAAAAACTTATCCAAAAAAATAAAAAAAGTGGCCGAAATTTAGTCAGTTACCCTACATACAATTTAGAATTGAATTAAAACTTTAGAAATTTAGAATTGCGTTGGTTTAAATTTTGGGGTTTTTAAAAGAAATATTATACAAATCGTGGGTTTCACTCACCACTATTACAATGACACAGGGACATTATTTTTTTGTTATTACGTCAAACGCACCAACAAGATCTTAAGAATATAAATTTCCATAGTTCTTTTCTCATTAGTTTTTCAATCGGTCATAACGGCTGGGTGAATTAATACACATTACATTAAAGTTCATAAACTTATCCATAGTTTCCACAAAAAAATTGTTTACTAGATGCTTTTTTATAAGTGGAGAACTGGTTCCTTTTCCTTTTACTAGTTATGAATATCAACAAGTTATGAAACTTTGTTTTATTTCCGTAATACAAAAAAATTGTTTCAGAATAGTTTTAAATAAATAATAAATAAATTTTAAAAGTGATTGTTTATAAGTTTGACGCGGGAACAATAATTTGTGTAGAATTTAATTGTGTAAAATAGAGCAGACACGAGATTTGTGATTTGTGTGGAACAGACACGTAAACACTTCACTGTGCAAAATAATTTATACTGGCCCGGTTTAATTCATCCGAAGTTTCCAAACAACAAAACCCTAAGTTTGATTTGAGCCCTGTCGTGTTCAGTCAGTACAAGGAACTCTGTGTAAGCGGTCGAATGACGATTGTAAATGTTTTATTATTTAAATTTGTTTTGAACTTCACTAATGAATGACAAAAAAACGTTAATGCCCATAAATTAGAAGACTAGAACAAAAAAAAACCATAACTTACGTCTTGGCATACGTGCGTGAAGACTTGTTGTGAAAACCTAGAATGAAAAAAGTAATATTAGCGTGCTTTTAAAATTAAATTACATGTGTCAAAAATGCATAAGAGTAGAAATTGTCCGACTATCTGTTAAACAGTTGTTTTAATTATAGGTAGATTTTTCCACATTTTAGATTTTTCATCATGTAAAAAATCTACTACGACCTGTGAAGAAATCTACAACTTGTGAAATAATTTACATGATGATTTTTCTACGTAATAGACTAGTTCTGAATAAGGGTTTTTTAATGTAGGAAGAAGGTACAATGACCACTAGCGCCAATCAATATGTAGGGGGAAAATTGACAAACAGGGAGCGACTAGTACATTTTACGGTTTAAAATATTTTAAATATTTATTGGTTCAAAATCAAGACCCCTTCCTTTCAAAATTTATTAAATAGGGTAACTGACTTAATTTCGGCCACCTTTTTTTATTTTTTTGGATAAGTTTTTCCTGGCACTTCTAATTGAGCCAGGATTCGGTCTAAAAATCAAACGACAGCTATTTTTGTTATTCCAGTGCAAAATTTAAAAAAATTCTGTTACACTTAAAAATTAGTGGAGGTTTAAACTTTGTTTTTATAGTGGCCGAAATTAAGGCGTGTGCCATTAACTTTGGCCACCTACAAAAAATTGGCTATAACTATTGCTAAAACAAACGATACATATTTTAAAAAGTTTATTTATTCTTAGATATTGTTCTTGGTACATATAACTTAATTTTTTCCGGTTTGCAAACTTTTAGAGCTATTAGCAAGACTTTAAATAATTATGTAAAAACCTAAGTTTTAATAACACGTGTTTTTTGTTGAATTTTTTTGGTGTGGAAAAATATTTCAACATCAAATGGCTTTTGTTACAGTCAGTTAACTTTAAAGAAAGCCTGGTAAAAATTTTATTCCACTCTATTAAGTTTTTTTTATATTTTTAACCTAAAAATTACAAAAACACAAAGTCCGCCTTAATTTCGGCCACCTTTTAGATTTTAAAAAACAAAAACAAAAGCCTAAAACACAAAAAAAACGACTACATAAACCAAAATTATAACTTTAAGAATAAACAAGACGTTAAAAAAGTTAAGGAGTGGCATATTTTCACACCAACCCTTGCCTATCTTTGATATTTCCTATCTGACTGTATTTCTCCGCCAAGAAAATAACCTTTTTAACTTCTATCTGCGTTTTTTACTGCATTTCAAAAATCTTTCAGAAATTCATCTACCGGTTTCTTGATAGATCAAACCTAGTACATTGAAAGTTGGATTACTCCAGCCCGCACAGATGTTTTTTACGTAATTCTTATGAATGCATCCCTCCGATAAGGAAAAAACCTGACATTTTTACCGTGTTTTAATTTACTTTCACAGTTTTTAAAATATTGGTATTCTATATCGTGGTAACTGGTGGGTTGGGTACTTGGTTGGGGGATATTATATTCAGTATATGACTGCATCCCTCCGCCAAGAAAATAACCTAACTTTTTATTGTGTTTTAATATTATTTTTAGGAAATTCCTTCCGGTATGTTCATAATTTAATACAACATGGTAAATTATGTATTATGTAACCCCACACGTACATATGATGGTGCAATTCGTGTTAAACAGGTTCTTTACGTAAATTTTAAGGTGGCCGAAATTAACGGAATCCTAAAATGCGCAGTTAGTTAAACGCATTTCAAAGTGATTTTAAAGAAAATATCAAAACATTAAAATTTACAGTTTTGAGCTTTAAATAGAAGTTATTTTAAAGTTATAAAGTGCTTCGTTTTAAATTTGATGCAGTTTAAACACAAACAAAAATCGAGAAAATGACAAAAAATCACTTTTTGTATGAAAATGTTGATAATGCAGAATAACAAAAATAAAAAGCTTTTGCAAAAACACTTTATTCAACATTCATCCAGTTACTTTTGTGCTAGTTCTTTTGTGTTTTAAAAATAAGCTGATTTTCTAACACCCTATAACGGTGGCCAAAATTAAGGCGTGGCCGAAATTAAGTCAGTTACCCTACTTCTTGATATTATAACAGCAAAAGCATTTTTTGGGGATGTATAGTTTTTTCCGCTTCCTAGGTACGGCGCTGCTGGGGCGCTTGGTTTACAGTTTTTTAATGTTTCAATTACATAAAGTGCTTCTATATAAACGTTTGGAATGGACTTTTTAAAATTATTTTTGGAATTTATTAAAAAAAACATATATAGCTTTGAAATTAGTTTTAAAGCACAATTTAACTCAACTTTATTTTTACTAATACGAAATCATTGTTCACGAAAATACTATTTTAGTAATAATTTCTAACCACTGTGACATTTAATTAAAAAAAACAAAATTTGGCACAAACTGATATATTAAAGCACTTCAACATATAGTTAAACATATCATCGTATAGCAGTTTTAATTAAGTATAGGTTTAAACTTAAGAAACTAAAAAAACTACGATTTTTTTCAAATTTTATTTTTTTCTTTTTTTTAGCCTCTCTCGTACAGTAAAAGACGCTTATTCAGAACTAGTCTATACTAAATTATTCTAGATGTGAACCGCGAATTTGCAAACAAAAAATCTACGAACGTAAAACTCTTTGCTGACATTTTTTCACGTAATTTTGTCAAATATTTAACCTTTTTTTGTTGAAAGTGATGTATAAATTATTTAACACGTTTAAAAACAAATAAGAACGCAGATTATTCTTTTTAAATTTCGCCTTTTCACAAAATATACAGCAATTAACCAGCTTTGGCGCTTTAGAAGCACTTTGCTTCTAAATCGAGTAATTTTATAAATAATAGTTGAAATACAAGTTTTGAGGTTTTTTATTAAACCGTTTTTGTTAGAAATGTTGTATGGTTTTGTTGTTAAACTCTCGCTTTCAACACTGCAATTATCGAGGTCAGCTAGATTTTATTTGCCTACATGCATTTTTCGTTTACAATTTTTTACATTGCAAGCTTCGAACTAAAAAAAAAACTGCGAACGTTAAATCCTCTCAATCAAATATGATGTAAATAGCTCTAATATTGTTCTTGTTAAAGCATATAAAAATCACAAATTTGTTGTAATAATAATATAGTGATGAAAACGAAAGGTGTTCCAACTTTCTGTTTTTAAAGTGATTTAATTTTTTGTCTTCATATATATGCGAAATTATGTTTGAAAAAGTTGTTAAAAATGCTTTATTCTATCATTTTTAATGGGAAAATAGTGGAAATGATGCATAGTGAACTTTTTTCTGTTTCGCCGAAATTAGGATTAAGTTTTTTTTTGGATTTTTTTCCTACACTTCGTGTTTTTGGGAAAGAAAACCGCAGCATATGCAATATCTCAACAAATAATGCACCAATCTGAACAAACAAGGTATCAAATAAAAATAGAAAATTGTCACTTATATGAATGCATCATTTGTAGCTCAAATTTTTATACTAATTTATTTTCAATATTGTAAGTATCATCGAAAAAACGCCATTTTTGGACATAATCTCCTGAACGATTAAAAAATTTTGACAAAAAATTATGGGCTATTGGAGCCAGAGGTATGATTTTCACAAAAAATCATCAAAATCAAATGAAAAAAGTTTGACTCTGTACGCACCTTTAAATAAAAATCTTTCTTTAAAGAGTTTTTTAGGAGAATCCAGTTGTTCTAATTCGAAATGTTTTTTTTTCATAAGAACTTACCAACAATTACTGAATTCGAACTAAACCTTTCGCAAGGCTTTCCTTTGGTTCGGAAGTAGCTTCCGATTGCAACGCTGACAATTATGACCCCAAAAAAAGGAATCAATATTGCCCACACGCTTACTCCAGGCTTGTGTGGTTCCTTAAAATAAATTCATAATTTCACGAAGTTTTTAAACTATCGATCACTTTCTAAAAATGGAACGAAAATTAAAACGCAAAACAAAACTTTAAAATTTAGGTACGAGTTTTCAATCAAGTAAATTTTAAAAAACACCTTAAAATTTTTTAACGTAAAAATAATTAGGGTTACTGACTTAATGCGTCGACTTTTTATTTTTTTCCATAATTTAAAACTGGTTTAAATAGAAAAGCAAAAGTTTTTTATGGTATATATTTATCTGCGTCTATTTATATGTACAATACAAAAAAATACATTCATAGAAGCTTAAATGAGTCACATGATTGAAAAATAATTTTATGATTTGCATAAAAATGTTTTTTCTAAAATAATATTTTTAACAGTTAAAACAAAACGTTTAAAATATTTCGACTTTATTTAAAAAAAAACGAACCTCATACTGCGATATCAGCTAAATTTAAGTTTTTATCATAAAAATGTGGATACACAGTTTTTGACAATTTAATTTAAAATATGTGTAACAAATCGTGTTCTATGCAGAAAATTTTATAAATTTTGTGCAAGAACGAACGTCTATAATAGCTCTAAAAACGCTAAATGCTACTGCTTTTCTGCTGAAGCAAGCACAAAAGTGGTTTTATTCCATATTTTTCATTTCTTTTAAACCTTTATAAATTTATTACACGAGTTTGCAGAATAAACATTTATTTCTTCCTACGACAACGATTACTGCTCATGACAATTACCTTTATTACTGCTCAAGACCTGCATTAAAACAGAATCCTGGCATTGAAACTTTAAATCAGTTTTAAGAAAAGTTAAATTACAGTTTTGATTACACTTGGCAGAAGCACAATAAGGTATCCAAAAGTTTAAGTTTAAAAGTTGGTCAAAAACCAACAAATATTAAAATAAAAATTCTATTAACATCTATTAACATAAAAAAGTTCACAGCCTTTCTTAGGCAACAGATGTGTATTAATGGGACCACAAGGTTCTTAAAATTAAATGTTTTAAATTATATACCGACTTTATCGATTCCGTATTAACTTTGGCTAAGTTTTTTTGGAAAATCATTGATGGTGATGGAGCTGTGTGTGTTGAGTTTAAAACGGGTGCATTTTTACTCGCATGTTTTGACGAGGTGGTTATTGTTGTTGTAGTTGTGGTGCTTGTGCTGGTGGTTGTATCAATTAGTGGCTCTAAAAAGTATGGGAATACAATTTGTTTTTAAAAAGTTGCATTAGAAACTGAAGAGCGATTTTTAAATACTCTAAAAAAACGATGTTTGTATTAAAAGTAAAAAAAAGATTTCTCAAAGTGTTTTAAACAAATTTTTAAATTAATTTGAAGGTGATAAGGGTTATTGACACCTTACATTATAATTTTTTGCACCTTGCACTTTAATTATGTTGAAAATAAGATTACGTGTGCATAGGTAAAAATGTGAACTAAAAATATCAAAATAATTTTATATAGACTAGTTCTGAATAAGGGTTTTTTAGTGTAGGAAGAGGGTACAATACTACTAGCGCCAATGTATGTGTCACAAATATGTAGGGAGAAAACTGAGAAACAACGAGGGATTAGTACATTTTACGGTTTAAAATATTTCACATATTTATTGGTTCAAAATCTCGACCCCTTCTCTTTAAAATTTCTTAAATAATTTTTAATATTACAAAAGCAAAAGCGGTTTTTGGGGATTTTTAGTTTTTTGCCGCTTCGTAGGTACGGCGCTGCTGGCGCGCTTGGTTACCAGTTTATTAATATTTCAAATAAAGAAAATACCTAATATAAAAATTTTTTCACGAAAATACTATTTTAGTGATGATTTCTAACCACTGTGACGTTTAATTAAAAAACCAAAATTTATTTAGCACAAACTGATAAATTAAAGCACTTCACTTCAAAAATAAAGCCTTTCACTTCAGGGAAGTATATCAACGTGTAGCAATTTTATGAAGTTTAAGAAAACTTTATAACTTAAGAAACTAAGAAAACTAAGATTTTTTAAAATTTTATTATTTTTTTTTGTACCCTCTCTCGAACAGTAAAAGATGCTTATTCAGAACTAGTCTATAAAATAAGCTCTGAACGCTACATAAAAAAATAAAACCATATTTTAAAATCATATTTTACACATATATAACCAAATTAGCAATATAAACAATATTAACCGTTTTTATATTTAAGTTTACCAATGATACCAATGATACCAATGATACAATATTTTAATGTTTTGGAAAATTGCCTACTTGTACTTTAATAAAAGATTAAAAATTTTATTTACATGATTACATATTTTATTGAAAAAAAATTGTGTGAAATATCGAATGTATCAAAGTAAAAATTGTTTTAAAGCAAGAATGCAATTTGTAACCGAACCCTGTTTGTAAGAAAGTGCAACTAGAAAATTCTGCATTCTAATTAGTTTAAATAAAACTTGATAACTGCACAAATTTTATTGGTTCACTTATGTTCTTCCCTATAGATTTTTACAATGTCAGCCAGACCTAGTTCTTTTTTTAATAAATATGACAAAAAGTTAGTTTACTTGAACTGTATTCTAAACGAAACCCTTTAGATACATGATTTCCATCTGTTATAAAATTAAGAAATAAAGAATTTCTCGTGCTGTTGAACTTCGATGGAGCATTATTGCTGTTCAGTCTAAATTTTTCATATTTATGTTATCATGGGTGGCGCGGGAGCGCCACGGGGCGCTTTAGCCCCGTGGCGCCGCGCCAACCATAATTAGAGAACGTGGGTAAATTTCGAAATTCAGAACCTTCTCTTCTTCTTCTTCTTCTAATGAGCCCATGAGCAAT
>JASAMX010015560.1:0-14290 GCA_030248175.1 Microlaimidae sp. YZB2_3
GGTGGGAGTTTAAAATGGCCCAAAAATTTTTTTGCATTAGGGACGTATTTTTTATAAAAAATAAATAATATGCTAATATATACTGAAATATACAAGAACAGCATAATAATCTGATTTAATAGTTTGTAAATTTATTAGTAAAGTTGATACCTTTTCTTTAATTGTATCCTGTATTAATGCTGAAAAAGTAAAGCAATGTAAATAATTTATAATTATTAAAACAAATAAATTTCGTAGAAAAATGAATTTTATCAAAAAATATGTTTCGCTCCTAATTCTAGACACATTTTTTGATTTAGCTTTAAGAATATGATGGTCGGAGCTTATTAATAGAATCCACCATATGAAATAAGAGGCTTTAATGAAAAACTAAAATATTTTGTTATAAAAGTTGCAAAACCTAAATATTTGCGATATTCTAAATATGTCGATATTATTATTCAATAAACTACATAAATTGGTCTACCGTGCTATTGTCACTGTCATTTCGCCTCCGTTTTTTCCCCAGTTTTTCTACAACGGCACTGTCCTCTTCGGCTTCTCGACTGAACTCCTGCTGGATCTCGTCGATATGTCGTTCCTCAGTCTCCGTTGAAGCAGCATGCGGGAGAGATGTAGCCAGCGGAGCCGATCTGGATAGATTGTATTGTTTGTTTATCTTTGTGCCATTTTGTATATCTTTGATAGTTACTATTTTTAGGAAAAGTGTTTTGTTACCTGATTTACTTAAAACCTACTTGCATAAATTATAATTAATACAAAAATTTTGAAGCTGATATATTTCTTTTTTATTACTTATACTAAATTTAACTAGCATAGCATGGGGCGATATTTAAAACAATTTTTGAAGTACATTTAATAATTCATATTTAGAGTAATTAAGTTTTCAGAACTGCTTAAACAGAGCGCCAGTTTTGTTAAAAAAATAAACTTTATTTGAACAGATTCTTCCTATTTTTATTTGTGTTAAAAAATACGGTCTTACCTAGCTTTAGTGAAACATTGCTGTGTTTATGTACAAAACGTATGACTTAAATAATAAATTTTCCGGTTATATTAAACACATTCATATTAAGTTTTGGGGGTACCTCAGACACGGCCCCCACCCTAAAGTTTGGAAGATCCCAGCACTAAAAACGCTAAAAAAATTTCGGGACTTTTCTCTCTCAAATTGAGGGGTTGGGTATACCCCCTTCCAAAATCTGGGATGCTTCCCACCTATGGCTTTAAGCATAAGAAGAATCAATAGCTAAATCAAAAAAAGTTACAAGAAGAATGCACTCTCAATGGATACCCAATTTTGGAGGGGGGAGGGTGTGTACAAGGGCTGAGATATTTTTGGGGGTATAAACCCCTGCCTACCTATGCAAAAAAGGAAGGTGGGTTGCTTTTGAAGGAGAAAGAAAGGAGAGAGGCTTACTGCTTCCCCCTCCTTGTCAAGGACACCTATGACTCTAAAAGTTTGATTTGTTATAACCTAATTCTGTTAATAAGTGCCCAACCATAGGTAGACAGCCTCCTGAATTTTGGTGAGGTGTCTCAAAAAATTTTTGGGGTGTACCCAACATGTTCCATTTTTAGCGTTTTTAGTGCTGCAGTCCATTAAATTTTAGGGGGTGTCCAGCGATATCCCGAAATTTTAGGGGGAAAGGGTGTCCATTTTTACTTTCAAATTTAAGGAAATAGTTTTGATTTGTAGGGAGCTTAAACCCCAACCCCCCTTCTTCCTGCCCACCAATGTGCCAACCTAGTCTAGCTTAGGGAAAAGCATAGTTCAGTAGGGGAAGTTGGTGGGGGGGGGGGTAAACTTCTCTAGTGCCAACACTTCCAAAGGTGATTACAACGCTTTAAAAAAATTCCTAGAGCAGAATTGGCCTAGAAAAAAAAATTTTAATTAGTATTTTTTTGGTAGATTTTTCAAACCGATTTTTGGTAAGCATTTAGTACTTGTACCCACAATATTTTCTGTTAAGAAAATTTCCTGAAAACCAACAAACTTGATCCATAAAACATCATATTTTAATCTAAAATAAAAGTTGAATCACTTTTTAAAGCTTAAAAATCAATTAAAATCTCAAGATCAAAATGGATCTACCAACATGTTTTTACAACTTTTAAAAGTGAATTTCACAAAACAATGCAGGGGAAGCCTTGGAAATCCTACCCAAAAGGAAATTTATTATTGTGTTATATCCTGTTTTATTTTTGAGGTCATTGTACCATACCATTTGCCTGGAGTTTCAAGTTTAAAAAATCTTAAAATAGCCAAAAAAGTAGGAAAAACCCACACAAAAACCTGAAAATTTGGTCTAAAACCTTGAGATTTTTCTGAATTTAAAAAACCTCCAAAAAACAATAAATACAATAAGTTAAATAAATAAATAAACAAAAAACAACAAATCCAATAAAGTTTGATAAAATTATTTTATTAAAAAACATTTTAACTGCACAGTTAAACTGTTTTTCGGAAACACTGGCAATGGTTGTTTCATTTCACCAGCGATTTTGCGTTATATGCGCTGACACTTTTTGCAAAAATAATTACTTTTGT
This sequence comes from Microlaimidae sp. YZB2_3, assembly GCA_030248175.1. NCBI lineage: Eukaryota > Metazoa > Nematoda > Chromadorea > Desmodorida > Microlaimidae > Microlaimidae sp. YZB2_3. The sequence goes on from JASAMX010015560.1 coordinate 2,552, forward strand.
ATTTGACATTTTTTATGTAAATATATACATATTTAGTATTAGCTACAGGAAAGAATAAGAATTCTTAACTACATATAATTTTGAAATTTCTAGTTTATTTGCTTATATTTTGCTGAGTTATTTTAATTTTTAGAGCGTTACGCGTTTTAAAACAAAAAAAACTTGCGTATTTATTCTTGTACCAGATACATTCCCTTTGTATTTATTATAAATTTAGCTTTAATTGATTAAGCATCTTTAATTAGATAAACCTTTTAAATTTAAAGTAATTTGATTATATTTCAGTGGAGTGATTAAAATTTAAAGACAGTGTTACAAAAAAAACCTTTTTTTGTGTAGATACACACATTTTTACTAGTAATCCATAAAGCAGGTTTAGTTAAATATACCTTTTAATTTTTTAGTTAATTGAGCCATAATTAGGTGAGTTATTTAAGTTTTAAAAAATGTATCATAATGCTGCGTAACCGTTTTTTACACCAACCTAACTTGATTATCCACTTTAGTACAAAGCATTTTCTCTATGTATAAACTAATGTTTAATACCATTCAATTAAGCAGAATTGATTACATATACGGTTAAATTTTAAAGTCACTCCCGCAATATTCAACTGAGTTATTACAATATGAAAAAAAGCGTTATGTCCGCTTTTTACCAACTGCCCATAATTGCATATGCATTTTTATGCAAAATATGTTTTTCTATTTATTACTTTTTGCACATTAAACTATTAAGCACAACAAATTACATATACTGTTAAATTTTTAAATTAATTGGTTAAGGTTTGACTGAGTTATTCAAATTTTAATTAACAAACTACAAATTGAACGATCCAGCCATAATAGGGAATTAAGTTTTATACAAAGGCAAGGGCGTTTAAGAAATAAAAACAAACTACAAAATGAAGGATCCGGCCATAATACCGGCGGCCTACCGCCGCAGGAATTAAGTTTTAGACAAAGACAAGGGCGTTTAAAAAATAAATTTCGCCTTTAAAAAACAAGATGAAATTTTTGCTTCAACAAACTTAAAAAAATATAATATTCTTTTAGAACAATTTTCCAGTGTTTTTGTCGACACCGATGGTATATTGCCTTATCTTAAAAAAATTGTTTCTATTATTACTGAGTTAAACCCAGTACCTTTTTCTTTAGATATTGTCATTAAAAAACTGCACCAATTACCAAAAAAATATCTAAAATCCAAAGAACTATCTCTCTATATAATGGAAAAACTTAGCTCAAATAGTTGCCATCCTATTGAAAGAGCAGTACTAACAGAAAACTTACCAGAAATCTGGAAAGATGCTATTGTCAACTGAACATATAAAAAAGAGATAGCTAGTTGTTACAATATCGGGGCATTAGTTTTTGTAGAAAGGTTTTTCGCTTTTCCTGAACAGCTTGTGCTCTAAGAAACTTATCAATGTAACCTTGCTAAAGTCTTAATTTTGAATTTATTATCAATTAATTCCAGTATGGTGACAGCAGTGTTGAAAATCTGCGTGGCACTAGCGTTTATCAACGCATTGAACGCTTTTATCCATAGCAAAAGGATATTGAATGAAGATTTCCACATTAAGGACGGCTTTTTCAAACAAGCCAAAGAGAATTTCAAAAGGGCTTTTAACTGGCTTAGGATTTTTAGGTATCCAGGTAACTTTGAAACAAATTTATTTATTATTATTTTTAACGAAAAATTCCTTCTTAAAATTGAAAATTTCATAAGAGTCAGGAGTTTGAATTCTTACGAAAGTCGCCCACAGAGAAATTCAGCTTAAAATTTTTGTTCCCAGTATTTTTCTATCCCAAAGAAACTTTTGGTAAAATGACTTTTGACAAATGACATTTTGGTAAAATGAATTTCGAGTAATCTGAAATTTGGACTATTTGACCGTTGATCAATTTAGCTTGATTTTTATGTTTCTCTTAGGCTTAAGAAAAAAGTAAAGTAAAGCAAAGTAAAGCGCCGCCACATACTTAATGCGCCGCCATGTGGAAAAATCAGCTATAACTTTAGAATAAATAGACTAATCAACATAAAATTTGATAGACATATGTAATCAATGATTGACTATCGATTAGTAATATTTAATTTTGATGCGGCGCAAAGCGCTACGGCGTGAAGCGCCACCGCGTGAAAACAACAAATAACTTTTGATTAAATAAACTTGTCAACATGAAATTTGGCATCTATATGTAATCAATGATGGGTATCGATTGATGATATTAATGTTGTTGTGGCGTGTAGCGCCACCGCGTAGTGCGCCGCTGAGTGAATGAAATCAGCCATAATTTTAGATTAAATAGACTAATAAACATAAAAATTGACAGATATATGTAATCAATGATGACCTATCGATTGATGGTAATAATTTTGTTGTGGCGTGAAGCGCCGCCACGAATCTTATGCGCCGTAACATGAAAAAAATCAGCTATAAGTTTTCGGCTGGACGCGACATCAAAACCAATATTACCAATCAATTGCCCATCATTAATTACACATGTCTACTAAATTTCATGTTGATTAGTCTATTCAATCTAAAGTTATAGCTGATTTTTCCATGCGGCAGCGCATGAAGTATGTTGGGGCACTTCACGTCACAGTAAAAACAATATCACAAATCGATAGCCCATCATCGATTACATACTGTATGTATACCAAATTTCATGTTTATAGGTCTATTTAGTCTGGAGCTAATCATGTTTGTTTTTTTTCACGTAGCAGGGCTTCACGCCACAGCGCTTTGCGCCGCATCAAAATTATTATAACCAATCGATATAGCCTTATTCATTACATATGTATACAAAATTTTATGTCTATTAGTTTATTTATTCTAAAGTTATAGCTGAATCAATGTGCATAAGTGGGATCTACGACACGACAGTCCTGGGACACGACAGTCCTGAGGGGGTATGACACGACGGTCCTAAGTACATAATGCGTCTCCTACAGCTGAAAACAATGTTACGTTTTCAATAAGAAAATGTGCGTTTTTTTACCTACGATTGCCATCAAGTTTTAACGCAGAGCTTCTGAATTTTGTTTTAAAAACAAAAATATAACATAAATATATTTTTTAACAACACTTTATTTGGCACTAAAAAATACATTCTGCATAATAATCTTCGGTAAGAATATCTTTGGAAACGCTTTTAAATTAATAACAAACATTCTGCATAATATCTTTGGAAAGGATATCTTTGAAAACGCTTTTAAATTAATAACAAAAAAATTTGTTTTCCCTAAGCCCAAGCGAAACCTTAAAATTAAGTTAAAAAACCTAAAAAGTTTTTTAAAACGTTGAATAATTTACTGCTCAAAAAAGATATTTTTTCCGAAGATATCTGCTTAAACTATTTCTTTACGACACCTATGTATAATAACGCCGCAATATTTGAAATTATCGTTTTTAATTGTATTAATTTTCAGTGAACTAATAAAATAGTTAACTGTAGGTAAAATTATATATTGTTTTACAAAATATAAGTATATTCTCGGCATTTATAGCATAACTTATTCTGTTAAATTTTAGCAGTAATTTTTTGCATTAAAACAACAAAAGAATGATCAAAAATGTTTTTTAAATTATCTTTATCTTAATTAAGATGGTAAGAATTTTGTTTGTCTATTTTATTTGGTCTAACTTTAATTGGTTTGCACGCTTTTTAATACTCTAAAAATATTGTTTTTCTCAATGTCGCAACAGTAGCATTACAAATGCATTCTTTAGGTAAAGTCTTGTCATACCCCCTCTTATTCCTGGGACTGTCGTGTCATACCTTTTGCCTCCCAGGACCGTTGTGTCACGGGACTGTCGTGCCGGGGATCAATGTGTCGCGCTCCCGCATAAGTGAGAATATTCAGGTTTTTTGCCGCCTCTTGCCGCTTGGGCCTTACGCCGCGGCTACAACAAAACTAGTGTTATCAATCAATAGCTCATTATTAATTACATATCCTAATCCTAAGTTATAGGGAATTTCTTAAGGTAACTCTATCTAAAATTAAGTATTTTTCCGGATCTATGACACGACGGTCCCACGACACAACAGTCCGGAGGGGGTATGACATGGCGGTCCCGAGGTGCGACACAACGGTCCGGCGACACGACGGTCCCGAGTACATAATGCGTCTCCTACAGCTGGAAACAATGTTACGTTTTAAGGTAGAACTTCACAGTTTTTTTTGACGACAGATCTTTTTGAATTACATCTTACTATACGTAGTTTGACCTGCTGATTCAATTTGTGACATTCATTTTTCTGTAAAAAAATGTTATCGTCCACAATCATCAAATAACATCAATAAAATACATGTCAAAAATACAAAACATTAATAAAGTTTATTACCAAAAATATTTTATTTTTTCATTTTCTATTTAGCGTATCTAAAAATAATAAAACATTTTTTTAAATTAAAAAGCTAAAAAATAAAAAAAATTTTTTTTTCGGCGTTAAAAACATGGTCGACCAACTACCCGAAACCATGGATCCGAGGATCCAATCGCGACGTACTAACCACTCGACTACTGGGTCCTTTGGGATTTTCAAGTAAAAGGAACTTTTAAAGTTTTAAAGCAATGGTTCAAAATGTAGTTTCTCGGCGTCGATTAAAAGAAAATTAAACAAAAATTAAAAAAAAATTGATTCGTTATTTTTAAACAAAAGTTTGGAAATAGTTAGATATAGGCTTTTGCCATTTTTTTTTATTATAAACGATTAAAAAAGGACTTCAGGATTTTTTTTACTATATATTTTTGTAAAAAATGTCTTTTTTGCAATTTAAAAAAAATCCTGAAATCATTTTGAGCCCAAACCACCTCTGAAAGTTGACCCCTACATTACCCTAATTTATTACAAAATTTCGCCCAAAAATAACGAATCAATTTTTTTTAAAGACCTTATTGTGGTTTTCAGAGGTAGAATCCATGGACATCTGTTGCGAACTGGACAAACTTTTCGGTGATGTTTTTATAACCACTGGATAGCACAGATTCTTAACTTTTTATAGCACCCCACTTTTATGGGCCAAAAATTTATATTTATAATGATATGCGACTTGTAGTCCAAGTGGTCAAAACTGTGAACTACCTTAAAACGTAACATTGTTTCCTGTAGGAGACGCATTATGTACTCAGAACCATGGCGTCTGCGCCGGACCGTTGTGTCGCACCTCGGGACCGCCATGTCATACCCCCTCCGGACTGTTGTGTCGTGGGACCGTCCTGTAGTAGATCCGGAAAAATACTTTAATTTCAAATAAGTTTACCTAAGAAATTCCCCTATAAACTTAGGATTAGGATATGTAATTAATAATGAGCTATTGATTGATGACACTAGTTTTGTTGTAGCCGCGGCGTAAGGCCCAAGCGGCAAGAGGCGGCAAAAAACCTGAATATTCTCACTTATGCGGGAGCGCGACACATTGATCCCGGCACAACAGGTACCGTGACACAACGGTCCTGGGAGGCAAAAGGTATGACACGACAGTCCCAGGAATAAGAGGGGGTATGACAAGACTTTACCCTAAAGAATGCCATTGTAATGCTACTGTTGCGACATTGAGAAAAACAATATTTTTACAGAATTAAAAAGCGTGCAAACCAATTAAGTTAGACCAAATAAAATAGACAAACAAAAATCTTACCATCTTAAGATAAAGATAACTTAAAAAACATTTTTAATCATTCTTTTGTTGTTTTAATGCAAAAAAAACTGCTGCTAACATTTAACAGAATAAGTTATGCCGTAAATGCTGTGAATTTACTTATATGTTGTAAAACAATATATAATTTAACCTACAGTTAACTAATTGTTCACTGAAAATTAATACAAGTAAAAATCATAATTTAAAATATTGCTGCGTGGTTATCCATAGGTGTCCAGAAGAAATACCTTTAGCAGAGGTTTTTTGAAAAAAATATCCTCGCTTTGAGCAGTAAATTATTCGACATTTTTAAAAAAACTTTTTAGGTTTTTTAACTTAATTTTAAGGTTTCGCTTGGGCTTAGGGAAAACAATCTTTCTGGTTATTAATTTAAAAGCGTTTTCCAAGATATCCTTTTCCAAAGATATTATGCAGAATGTTTGTTATTAACGCAAAAGCGTTTCCAAAGATATTCTTACCGAAGATATTATGCAAAATGTATTTTTTAGTGCCAAATAAAGTGTTGTTAAAAAATATATTTATATTATCTGTTTGTAATTAAAACAAAATTCAGAAGCTCTGCGTTAAAACTCATGGCAATCGTAGGTAAAAAAACTCACATTTTCTTATTGAAAACGTAAACATTGTCTTTCAGCTGTAGGAGACGCATTATGTACTTAAGACCGTCGTGTCATACCCCCTCAGGACTGTCGTGTCCCAGGACTGTCGTGTCGTAGATCCCACTTATGCACATTGATTCAGCCTATAGCTTTAGAATAAATAAACTAATAGACATAAAATTTTATACATATGTAATGAATAAGGCTATATCGATTGGTTATAATAATTTCCGATGCGGCGCAAAGCGCTGTGGCGTGAAGCCCTGCTTCGTGAAAAAAACAAACATGATTAGCTCCAGACTTAAATAGACCTATAAACATGAAAATTGATATACATACAGTATGTAATCGATGATGGGCTATCGATTTGTGATATCTGTTTTACCTGTGACGTGAAAGTGCCCCAACATACTTCATGCGCTGCCGCATGAAAAATAGCTATAACTTAGATTTTGAATAGACTAATCAACATGAAATTTAGTAGACATGTGTAATTAATGATGGGCAATTGATTGATAATATTGGTTTTGATGTCGCGTCCAGCCGAAAACTTATAGCTGAGTTTTTTCATGTTACGGCGCATAAGATTCGTGGCGGCGCTTCACGCCACAACAAAATTATTACCATTAATCGATAGGTCATCATTGATTACATATATATGTCAATTTTTATGTTTATTAGTCTATTTAATCTAAAATTATGGCTGATTTCATTCACTCAGCGGCGCATTACGCGGTGGCGCTACACGCCACAACAACATTAATATCATCAATCGATACCCATCATTGATTACATATAGATGCCAAATTTCATGTTGACAAGTTTATTTAATCAAAAGTTATTTGTTGTTTTCACGCGGTGGCGCTTCACGCCGTAGCGCTTTGCGCCGCATCAAAATTAAATATTACTAATCGATAGTCAATCATTGATTACATATGTCTATCAAATTTTATGTTGATTAGTCTATTTATTCTAAAGTTATAGCTGATTTTTCCACATGGCGGCGCATTAAGTATGTGGCGGCGCTTTACTTTGCTTTACTTTACTTTTTTCTTAAGCCTAAGAGAAACATAAAAATCAAGCTAAATTGATCAACGGTCAAATAGTCCAAATTTCAGATTACTCGAAATTCATTTTACCAAAATGTCATTTGTCAAAAGTCATTTTACCAAAAGTTTCTTTTGGGATAGAAAATATACTGGTAACAGAAAATTTTAAGCTGAATTTCTCTGTGGCGACCTTTCGTAAGAATTTCAAACTCCTGACTCTTATGAAATTTCAAATTTAATAAGGAATTTTTCGTTTAAAAATAATAATAAATAAATTTGTTTCAAAGTTACCTGGATACCTAAAAATCCTAAGCCAGTTAAAAGCCCTTTTGAAATTCTCTTTGGCTTGTTTGAAAAAGCCGTCCTTAATGTGGAAATCTTCATTCAATATCCTTTTGCTATGGATAAAAGCGTTCAATGCGTTGATAAACGCTAGTGCCACGCAGATTTTCAACACTGCTGTCACCATACTGGAATTAATTGATAATAAATTCAAAATTAAGACTTTAGCAAAGATACATTGATAAGTTTCTTAGAGCACAAGCTGTTCAGGAAAAGCGAAAAAACTTTCTACAAAAACTAATGCCCCGATATTGTAACAACTAGCTATCTCTTTTTTATATGTTCAGTTGACAATAGCATCTTTCCAGATTTCTGGTAAGTTTTCTGTTAGTACTGCTCTTTCAATAGGATGGCAACTATTTGAGCTAAGTTTTTCCATTATATAGAGAGATAGTTCTTTGGATTTTAGATATTGTTTTGGTAATTGGTGCAGTTTTTTAATGACAATATTTAAAGAAAAAGGTACTGGGTTTAACTCAGTAATAATAGAAACAATTTTTTTAAAATAAGGTATAATACCATCGGTGTCGACAAAAACACTGGAAAATTGTTCTAAAAGAATATTATATTTTTTTAAGTTTGTTGAAGCAAAAATTTCATCTTGTTTTTTAAAGGCGAAATTTATTTTTTAAACGCCCTTGTCTTTGTATAAACTTAGTTCCTGCGGCGGTAGGCCGCCCGGGTCTATGGCGGATCCTTCATTTCCCGAAGTTTGTTTTTATTTCTTAAACGCCCTTGCCTTTGTATAAAACTTAATTCCCTATTATGGCTGGATCGTTCAATTTGTAGTTTGTTAATTAAAATTTGAATAACTCAGTCAAACCTTAACCAATTAATTTAAAAATTTAACAGTATATGTAATTTGTTGTGCTTAATAGTTTAATGTGCAAAAAGTAATAAATAGAAAAACATATTTTGCATAAAAATACATATGCAATTATGGGCAGTTGGTAAAAAGCGGACATAACGCTTTTTTTCATATTGTAGTAACTCAGTTGAATATTGCGGGAGTGACTTTAAAATTTAACCGTATATGTAATCAATTCTGCTTAATTGAATGGATTAAACATCGTTATACAAGAGAAAAGCGTGAATGGTATTAAACATTAGTTTATACATAGAGAAAATGCTTTGTACTAAAGTGGATAATCAAGTTAGGTTGGTGTAAAAAACGGTTACGCAGCATTATGATACATTTTTTAAAACTTAAATAACTACCTAATTATGGTCCTCAATCAACTAAAAAATTAAAAGGCAATATTTAACTAAACCTGCTTTATGGATTACGAGTAAAAATGTGTGTGTATCTACACAAAAAAAGGTTTTTTTTGTAACACTGTCTTTAAATTCTATAATCAATCCACTGAAATATAATCAAATTACTTTAAATTTAAAAGGTTTATCTAATTTAAGATGCTTAATCAATTAAAGCTAAATTTATAATAAATACAAAGGGAATGTATCTGGTGACAAGAATAAATACGCAAGTTTTTTTTTGTTTTTAAAATGCGTAATGCTCTAAAAATTAAAATAACTCAGCAAAATATAAGCAAATAAACTAGAAATTCCAAAATTATATGTAGTTAAAGAATTCTTATTATTTCCTGTAGCTAATACTAAAATATGTATATATTTACATAAAAAATGTCAAATACAAAAGTAATTATTTTTGCAAAAAGTGTCAGCGCATATAACGCAAAATCGCTGGTGAAATGAAACAACCATTGCCAGTGTTTCCGAAAAAACAGTTTATCTGTGCATCTAAAATGTTTTTTAATAAAATATTTTTATAAAACTTTAGTGGATTTGTTGTTTTTTTTTTATTTATTTATTTAACTTTTTGTATTTATTGTTTTTTTGAGTTTTTTTAAATTCAGAAAAATCTCAAGGTTTTAGACCAACTACTTCCAGGTTTTTGTGTGGGTTTTTCCTACTTTTTTGGCTATTTTAAACAATTTTTAAACTTGAAACTTCAGGCAAATGGTATGGTACAATGACCTCAAAAAAATAAAACAGGATATAACACAATAATAAAGTTTCCTTTTGGGTAGGATTTCCAAGGCTTCCCCTGCATTGTTTTGTGAAATTCACTTTTAAAAGTGGTAAAAACATGTTGGTAGATCGATTTTGATCTTGAGATTTTTAATTGATTTTTAAAGCTTTAAAAGTGATTCAACTTTTATTTTAGATTAAAATATGATGTTTTATGGATCAAGTTTGTTGGTTTTCAGGAAAAATTTTCTTAACAGAAAATATTGTGGGTACAAGTACTAAATGCTTACCAAAAATCGGTTTGAAAAATCTACCAAAAAAATACTAATTAAAAATTTTTTTTCTAGGCCAATTCTGCTCTAGGTAATTTTTTAAAAGCGTTGTAATCACCTTTGGAAGTGTTGGCACTAGAGAAGTTTACCCCCCCCCACCAACTTCCCCTACTGAACTATGCTTTTCCCTAAGCTAGACTAGGTTGGCACATTGGTGGGCAGGAAGAAGGGGGTTGGGGTTTAAGCTCTGACAAATCAAAACTATTCCCTAAATTTGAAAGTAAAAATGGACACCCTTTCCCTAAAATTTCGGATATTGCTGGACTGAAAATTTAATGGACTGCAGCACTAAAAACGCTAAAAATGGAACATGTGGGGTACACCCCAAAATTTTTTGAGACAGTCTACCAAAATTCAGGAGGCTGTCTACCTATGGTTGGGCACTTATTAACAGAATTAGGTCAGAAACAAATCAAACTTTTAGAGTCATAGGTGTCCTTGGCAAGGAACGGGAAGCAGTAAACCTCTCTCCTTTCTTTCTCCTTCAAAAGCAACCGACCTTCCTTTTTTGCATAGGAAGGCAGGGCCTTATACCCCAAAAATATCTCAGGCCTTGTACACACCCTCCCCCTTTCTAAATTGGGTATCCATTGAGAGTGCATTCTTCTTGTAACTTTTTTTGATTTAGCTATTGATTCTTCTTATGCTTAAAGCCATAGGTGGGAAGCATCCCTAGATTTTGGAAGGGGAAATACCCAAACCCCTCAGTTTCTGAGCCAAGTCCCGAAAACTTTTAGCGTTTTTAGTGCTGGGATCTTCCAAACTTTTAGGGTGGGTGCGGGGTCTGAGGGGGAGCCCCAAAAGTGAATATGAATGTGTTTAATATAAGCGGAAAATTTATTATTTAAGCCATACGTTTTGTACATAAACACAGCAATGTTTCACTAAAGCTAGGTAAGACTGTATTTTTTAACACAAATAAAAATAGGAAGAATCTGTTCAAATAAAGTTTATTTTTTTAACAAAACTGGCGCTCTGTTTTAAGCAGTTCTGAAAACTTAATTACTTAAAATATGAATTATTAAATGTACTTCAAAAATTGTTTTAAATATCGCCCCATGCTTATGCTAAGTTAAATTTAGTATAAATAATAAAAGAAAAATATATTAGCTTCAAAATTTTTGTATTAATTATAATTGATGCAAGTAGAACTTCTTTAAAGAAATCTGATAACAAAACACTTTTCTTAAAAATAGTAACTAATAAAGATACACAAAATGGCACAAAGATAAACAAAACAATACTTTCGATCGAGATTGGTCTCCGCTGGCTACATCTTTTCCGCATGCTGCTTCAACGGAGACTGAGGAACGACATATCGACGAAATAGTCCAGCAGGAGTTCAGTCGAGAAGCCTAAGAGGACAGTGCCGTTGTAGAAAAACTGGGGAAAAAACGGAGGCGAAACTACAGTGAATATAATAATGTAGAATTAATTTATGTAGTTTATTGAATAATAATATTGACATATTTAGAATATCGCAAATATTTAGGTTTTGCAACTTTTATAACAAAATATTTTAGTTTCTCATTAAAGCCTCTTATTTCATATGGTGGATTCTATTAATAAGCTCCGACCATCATATTCTTAATAGCTAAATCAAAAAATGTGTCTAGAATTAGGAGCGTAAACATAAATTTTGATAAAATTCATTTTTCTACAAAATTTATTTGTTTTACAAATAATTATAAATTATTTAATATTGCTTTACTTTTTCATAGTATATATAACTTAAAAAATCAAATAAGGAAAAATAA